>MDKI01080819.1:0-55350 GCA_005239505.1 Nicotiana paniculata | reverse complement strand
TCCTATATGTATTAGGAGTAGGACATGTATTATCTATATATAGGTCTCATTGTATCATTGTATAAAGAATATATATAACATATTATTTTCTCCCGTGCTTTCTCACAGCTTCTTACCTGGAATTCACCCTTCACCAGATGGATGTCAAGAGTGTCTTCCTAAATGGCTAACTAAAGGAAGAAGTGTATGTCAAGCAACCTCCAGGGTTTCAAAACAAGGAGAATCCTGATCATGTGTACAAGCTTGACACGACACTGTATGGACTCAAGCACGCTCCTAGAGCGTAGTATGAAAGATTATCAAAATTGTTGCTTGAGCATGTATACAATATAGGTAAAACTGACATTACTCTATTCTTGAAAGAAAAAGGTAAAGATCTCTTGGTAGCACAAATATATGTAGATGACATAATCTTTGGAGCAACTACAGATAAACTACGTAAAGAATTTGCTAAACTAACGGGGAGTGAATTTGAAATGAGCATGATAGGTGAACGTAATTTTTTTAAGGCTTACAAATTAAACAAAATTCAAATGGAACTATGATCCATCAGCAAAAGTATGTAAAAGAGTTGCTTAAAAGGTTTAACATGGAGGAATCCAAAGAAATTGACACTCATATTGCAACAACCACAAAATTGGATGTAGATGAACCTGATTCATCTCTTGATCAAAAGTTGTATAGGGTAATGATTGGTTCATTGTTGTATCTCACGGCTAGTAGACCTGACATTGTTTTCAGTGTAGGACTTTATGCAAGATTTCAGGCTAATCCAAAGGAATACCACTTAACTACTGTAAAGAGAATCTTGAGATACCTAAAAGGCATTACTGATCTATGACTTTGGTATCCAAAAGGTAGTAACTTTAATCTTGTGGGATACACTGATGCTGATATGTAGGTTATCTAGTGGATAGAAAGAGCACCTCAGGTATGGCACACTTTATGGTCTCATGCCTCGTGACTTGGACAACTAAAAAATAGAATTTTGTGGCTCTATCTACTGTTGAGGCTGAGTATATGGCTGCAGCCTCATGTTATGCTCAACTATTGTAGATTAAACAACAACTGATGGATTTTGGAATCGATGTTGGATGTATCCCTATCTTTTGTGATAACACTAGTGCTATCAGTATGACAAAGAACACCGTTCCTCATAAAAGAACAAAGCACATAGATGTTAGACATCATTTTTTACGGGACAACTATGAGAAGGGATTGATCACTATAGAGTTCTGTGCCACTGATAAACATATTGCTAACATAGTTACAAAAGCATTGAGTAGAGAGAATTTTGAAAGGAACAAGTTAGAGTTAGGGATGATTAAGATTACCTTATTGAACTAGTTCAGAGTGTACATGAAAAAAAAATATTTTTAAAGAAAAAAGAAACTGGCTGGAAAATCTGAAACTTGTGTAAATAATCAGAATAATGTTACTAAGTCTCATGATGTAAATAGCATACTCTTTTGCCATGTTTTGATATGACTCACTAGTTGCTAATGCAATTTTCTCTATTGTTGAAAGTTGAGACATGATCAAGAGGATTCTTAAGTGATGAACCTGGTTCATCAGTGCTAGTTCATCTGGAAGGCGAGGTATGTGTTCTACACTCTACACATTTTGAAATACTAATATTTAAATAATGAGCAGAACTCTACCCAAACGTAAAACTTCAAAGACTATCCTAAAAAGATTTGAACCAGTTCCGTCTCAACTGAATAATCCCTACCGTATTAAAATACCTAGATCCTAGGGAAAGTGTAATCGTCATTCCAAACTGAAAGTTGCTGACTTATTAGACTTCTAATTGATCCAAAAAGGCTGCCGTTATGTATTAATTACACTTCCCTTTTTAAATCCCCCATCATCACCTCTGAAAATCCCTCATCAATTCTGAAAAACGATCGAAACCCTTCCTTCTCTCCTTGCCTTCAACTTCAACCAGATTCTTTCTTCCTTCATCAACCAAAAATCGAAATGTCTAACCCCTGGAACAATCCTAGAACTCTACCACCCCCACTCCATCTTCGTATTCTGCCACCCCTCCTCAACCTAGATCCACCCATCCCTAACCCAGTCCTAACCCCAAACCCGGAAAAAAGAGGAGAGTTAAGATGCTTGCTAGAAAGACAGTGGCCAGCGGCTCTTTAGCAAGAAAATTAAATGCCAAGCTTAAATCAAGTCAGGATCAAGAATAACAAAATTCGATCGATTCTTTTAAAAATCAGCGATTGAGGGGGAACAACAAGATATTCTGACACAGAACAAGTATCGTCTGTACCAAGAACTACTTCTGAGGTTGATTTTGAGACTGCTGAGAACTTATAAACTAGGTTTGTCTTGGTTGGGTCTGTGATAGATGTGGAGTTGCCGTAGACAAGAAGGAGAGGTGGTAAAAATAAAACTGAAAAAGAAACAAAGAGAGAGGGAGTACAGAGTGAAGTGAGGGGAAAAGGGCAAGAATCTGTTAAAATGGCTATTTGTGGAACTGAACCAGAAATGGTGGGAGAAGGATCCAAGAATTCAGAGGGAAGTTAATCAGGAGAAGCAACTGAGGGGTTGGTAAATCTGGGAAAACCTACAGATGAACTTGGTTCATCTACTGAGGAAATCCTAGCAGATCTTCTGAAAAGGTTGGGTGATAGTTACAAGCCAAAGATGAAAAGAACTCCCAAGGCTCAAACTTCTCGAACAACAAGAGCAAGTAAGAAAAGGAAAGCCACTCCTTCTCCTAGTTCTGAAATTCTTCTTCCAAGAGTAAGAACCACAAGAAGCCCGCTAAGGTAGAGTGAGGAGGAGCTACAAAGAGCCTTGGAGGAGAGTAAAAGAAAAAGGGTTGAAAAGGGGAAGGCAAAAATTACTGATCCTGTAAAGGCTGTTGAGATCGATGAGATGGACCTGGTCCATCAAGCTGAACAAGTGGCAGAGGTCGAGGTTCATACCCAAAAGCAAAGAAAGCCAAGACTTCCTCAAAGAAGTCTACATCTGTGTCTGCTGAACCCTCGACCTTGACCAAGAGAACCAGGTCTACAGTGAAGCCCAAGAAAGTGATAATTGCTGAAGAAGATGAATGGAGTGATGAAGAGGTAGCTGAGCCTGATGGTGAGAAGGATAAATTCAAAAAGTTTGGGAAGCGCATAATTCTGAAGGGGAGGTTGTTGAAAGACTTGGAAGAAGCGGGCATGATCTTGTTGTTGGAGAAGCTAGAGAGGCAGGGCTGGAAGGACATGGTCCTTCAGTTGGATGGGAGATTGGCCAGAAATGAGATAGTGGAATTCATGGCAAACGCTGTGATCAAGGATGGAAGAGTCTCTAGCCAAGTAAAGGGGGTAAAAATTTCTTTTGATGCCAAAGAATTAGGAGAAATCCTTGGCATTCCATTTGAAGGCTATGATGACTATACTAGGCAAAAATGGCCAAGTTTAGATGCCCTTCCAACTGCTCTGGTGATCACAAGAAAATTCTGCGACAATAAGGAGGAGGTTGAACCTAAGGCAGTCTATAAGAGTGAGATGAAGCCCCCACACAAAGTGATATTTGAGTTTATCAACAAGTGTGTATTGCCACGGCAGGAAAGGAGGCACATTGCTAATTACATGGGTTTAGTTCTGATGGAGTGTCTGGACAGTGCGAGGCAGATAAATTGGCCTTGGTTCATCATTCAGATGCTGGATAGAGTTGTAAATGGCTCCAAATCCCACGCCATTACATATGGCTTCATTCTCACTTCTGTATGTGTTCACTACAAGGTACCTCTGAAGAAAGCAGAGATGGCCACAAACAAGGATCACTTTGGAATAAATACCCTTCTAGCTTGTGACTATGAAGTAAATGTCATCGCCAATGAATATGGTTCATCTAGGAGGACACCTATGAACAGCAAAGTCAGAGCCTTTGTACAGGAGGGTGGGGCGAAGGATGCAGAAATAGTACGACTGAAGAACCGTCTAGCAGAGGTTGAATTTGAGAGGGATGCTCTCAGAACTGAGCTTGCTAAAAAAAGGAGAAGAATGAAGGAATTCTTCGAGATATGCTATCTCTTCTCCAAGCAAAAAACCAAGCCTCCATCCCTTCCCAGCCATAGTAGCCTAAGCCTGCCTTAGTACATCAGTTACCCAGATTAGGGACTTTTCTTGTTTTTGCTCATGGTTTTTAACTTTTTTTATTTCTTTTTGTGGATTGTGGATGAACAATGCTTTCTATCAATGAATTCTCCTGTTTTTTCTCTTGTTCTTGTTTCGATTTCTTTGATAGCTTGAATTATTAGTTACTTGTTGATGATTAATCCATGATTGCATTTGTCGTAGCCCCAGTGGCCATGAGTAATTCTTAAATATCTGGGACATTTATAATTTTTGCAACTTTTCGATGATGCCAAAAGGGAGAAGAATGGTTATGTGTTACTCTGAACATGTGATATTTATAACCTAATGAACCTGGTTCTTTTGTGATAAATGCTTAATACTCTAAAATGTGTCAATGTTGGATTAAGTTGGTTACATGCCTAATCTTATGGACGCATAGAGTTTGTCATCATCAAAAAGGGGAAATTTTTTGGCCCAAGAAGTTGAATGGTTTTGAAGATTGACAAAGGAACTCATAAATGAAACAGGTCCATCATCGACAAACATATGCACAAGCAGAGTTAAAGGCACGTGAGGTGCACATGCAAGAGATAAATGAAATCTGGTAAAATAAGAGATATCTCCTAATCAAAAAGATTGCAAAATGATAAGGAGAAGGACTCCTTATTCAGTAAGAACAGAATCAAAGATAAAGAAGAATTTGAGGAGTTGAGATTAACTAGAACTCTTCCACCAAGGAAAAGTAGCATTAGAACTCTAGTTAATCGCTTGTATACTAATCCTATATATTGCAGAGTGTTCTCATTGTACAGGGACGCACAAAAGCAGAAGTTAAGCAAGAATTGAGAGAAAAATAGCGAGGCAATTTTGCAAGCAGTTCGTGCGAAATTTGAGTGTGTGAATCTGAAGCTACTTGAACCAACTATAAGAACCAGTTCCAACTGTTATCTTTTAGTCTAGTTAATTTGTAGTAGGTGATTTCAACTTGGACCTTTTCAGCTTATCTAGAAGCATCTGTAATAGGTATTGTGTGTTTCAAGTTATAGCTAACTTAGATTTTGTCGCAAATAGCTATAGGCTAGTTTGCTATAAGGAATTAGAGGTAATCCTAGGTTTACAAAAGAGTTTTGTAAATGTTGTTTGGCTCACTGATTTAGTAAAGAGTTTTGGGAAAATCTTACTGGGAAGTAGGTCGTGGTTTTTTCACCTTTTGATCCAGGTGTTTTTTCACGTAAAAATCTCTGTGTTCTTCATTTTCTGTATTTATTATTCCGCAAACCGTAGAGGTTGGAACACATAGAAGAACCTGGTCCTTCTATAACTAGTGCACGCGAAAATCGGACACCACACAAATCATCCCCTCTTGTGTGGTATTGACGTATAGAACATCATAACCATTCTACAAACGGGAGCAATCTTTTCTCCGGTTTCCTTTCATAACATTCACATCCTTCAATTGTTTCAAATGTAACCATTTATTAATAATTGCCTACCTTTTACTTTGTGACCGTTCAGATTTCTTCCTTGTAACACATCCGTAACGTTTCAAATTCACATTTGCAGTTCCGCATAAATTCATATGATACTATCATACCCAAAATAACCCTCTCTGAAACATGCCAACAATCCTATAACAACTCTATCAGTTTCGTTTATCGTTTGATCCAGAACTACAAACGGCCTGATTCCCGTAACACAAGGGATATGTAGGCAACTCAGGAACCGGGGTTCGGCCTCCATTTTTTCAAACCACATCATTCCTCACTCAATTCGTCCAAAATTAGTCATCATTTTCTTTACCCAACTACTCTTTCATTATTCTAGGGTAAAGAGGGGCAGCTTTTGGTACCCAATTTTGCCTTTATATTTTCTCAAATAGTATATACACTTTCAAAATATCATTTTGCATCATTATTTAGTTTATAAAATATATACAAGCATTTTCTATAATTTTTCATAATTTGTAGAGTTTTAAAATTGATTTTCGTACATTTAAATTACTTGAATATTTATTAATTACTTATTCAAATCATTTTGTGATGACTTAATCATCTAAAATTATTATTTGCATCCATAATACATTGTTTCAAATATTTTACTTCATTTTTACACTAGTATCTTAGGCTATTTGCACAACCTTGCAATAATAGCCTATATTTTACAGCTTTATTGCATTTGTCATTTTATTCAAGGTCAAAATAATATATTACATTTTTTATAATCTTCTACTATTATTTTAAGGTATTAATTTGCATAAAAAACATTTTTACATATTTATTTAGCTATTTTTATTAAATTATTTCCCTTTTAGTCTCTTATTTAAAAGTTGGCCCAATTTTTTGAGCTATTTTCGGAATAAACATGCTCAAAACCCTGGCCAAATCTCAAGCCCAACCCCAAGCAACACCAATAAGCCTACCCAGTCCAAAACCCGACCCAGATCTCCTTGAATCTCAATCGTTGATCAAAAAACGATCAACGTCTCACAACACCCCACTCCCTTTCCTTATATCCCTACCCCAAAACCCTAGCCTCCTCACTCAAATCTCAGCCCCAATCCGAAATTACATGGAAATCATCCATGATTCCTTTCCTTTCTTGCACACACAGAGATACTTACCATCTTTTGAATGTTACAAGTACTGGGTACTTGATTATTTATGGAAGTTGAGTCGTCAGTGTTCGTTTGACTCTGATTCTGTGTCATCTTTATGTTTCTGATCTGATACACTCACTATCAGACCCCATGGCTTCGATTCAGTGAGATTTTTACCATTTTTGTTCCTCGTTTAAACTAGGGTTTCCTGGATTTACCTTAAAACTGATTCTAATTAATTTTTTGCATGCCATATTTTCCTTATTTGTGTTTAATCTAATGTATTTCCTTATTTTATGTGTCTATATTTACTACTATATAAATCCCTCCCCATTCCCCTTTGAAACAGGCTTTTAATCACGGATTCACTAAAAACTAAAGGTTGTCACTCTGTTATTCTCTCATTCTCTTGTCCTATACTTTGGCTCTTGGTCGGCTGAAAGTCAAGGCCACATGAATTTTATTTTTCAACCTTTCTTGGTGCGAGCGTTACCCGGGGTTCGTTTGAAGCCTTTGGGAACTCTGAATCACTAAGATTCTGGGTTCTATTGCTTTTTGTTGATGGTCAGAGTATTGTGGAGTTTGTTCTTTCTTGTTTGTCTATTTTTCAATTGATAACTGGTAAGTTCCTTAGCTTTTGATATTTCATTCTCATGTTTTCATGATTGCATATTCATACCTCTGAAATTTCATGACCTAATGTGTTTCTAGACCATCTCTGTGTGCAACCTTGTTGGAATTGAACTCATTTTGTGATCTGAACTTCTTTAGCATTTGAATATACCTAAAATTGCCAGTTTTGAGATATGTTTATGCTTAACTTGAATAATTTGGACTCTCTTAAGTTCATTTAGCCTAATGTTTTGGTACCTGAATGTTTACATTTGTTGCTTGGCATGAGTTTGCTTCCCTACTTTATTCTGGGTTCCTGTAATGACTGACTCATATCTAAAATGTGTCCTAATATACCTTCACTATAGCTATGACCTACTCCCATGCTATTTTGTCACTCATTATGTCTTCAGTTTGCTTAATCTTGTATTCCCTGGTGATTAGTTGGGACCTTTAGAGTAGCCATCTTAACTTGTGTTTCCTTATAATGCTTGATATTGTTTTGTCTTATTGATATAAGTTGGAATGTCTACTTTCTGGTGTTGTGATGGATATTCAACATAATTTAGACCCCTATTAAATCCTTTAAGTTAGTTCTCTACTTTAGACTTGTTTGGCATTGTGCACCTTTCTATGTTAATCTAGTAATCTCAGAAAACCTGATTCCCCTGGTTCTTACAAAATGTTTTCTACCCAATATACTAAGTGTTTGAACTTGTGATATCAACCTGTCCTTTGAGGTTTTGTTGATTCTCTTTGCTTGTATGTTCTTTTTTTAATCACCCCTCCTATAGCCGATTCTAAAATATAAGTGCACCTCTTCAAATTCTATCACTTGATCACCGTTCTCTCACTCTCATTTGTTACCTACACTATTCTGAATCGCACTCTTGGCCGGCTAAAAGCCAAGGCTACTAAAACTCTCTCTATTGGTCTCCATAGTGTGAGCACTGCTCGGGGTCCATTTGAAACCCTTGTGAACTCTGACACACAAGGATTTGGGGTTCTTTGATAACTCTCTTTGTTGCTGGAACTTGAGTTGTCTCTGGCATTTAGATTTTCTTCCTCACATTATTTGTATAATTTGCAAACTGGGTTGTGTAAGTTATTTCTGTGTAATTCAACATTTGGGTTATTTAGTCAATTTGTGACTGTTTGGTTTGGCTTGAATTCCTTTATGACTTTTGGGCTGTGCTGATTGACATAGTCCCCTGTTTGGATCTGGGCATGCTATTTGCGAAGAAGGAGTTTGTTGAAGGCCCAGGAAATACTGGGTATCTCCTTTGGGCTTGTTGTAGGTCTACTATAATTTCTTGTGTAATATTTGTACTTATATTCATCATATGGTCTGCAATAATTTTGTAATAAGCAATTGGGGTGTAAATGAAATTGGGTAACCATGTATATTCTAATGTTTGCATGAAAGGGTAGAAAACATGCTTATAGGGTTAGTATGATTTACTTGTTATTTTATCCAACCTGCCATATATGCTATTTGAATTTCTAATTACACTAGTAGAAATCATGCCATTAGGGGAATCACACACTCACACAACTTGTTTGCTACCAAATCATGAGCGTGTGTACTCTATTTATTCCCATGTCTACTGCTATGTGTCACTAAACAGCATGCCTATAGGAAAAAAATTCCAATAACCATCCTTCAATTCGCATAACTGTAACATGTTCATTAGATACCATGCCTATAGGATTATACTAGCTTATGCTCTACTGAGTCCTCATCTAGATATCACGTCCATAGGTTCTTAATTGATTCATCAGCCACTGTTATATCTATCACTCGCCTAGAAAACATGCATGTAGGGACGAAGTGTTACAAAATCAGTTTTCAACTGCCAACTATTAGAACCTAGCTATAAAATACTGCTACTCGCTTAGAAAGCATGCCAATAGGATCAAACAAGAGTAATTCTGAGTATTTCCAATGGTTTTCACTCCCCCTATTGCATAAATCACTTAGAGATCATGTCTATAGGCTGTAATAACTTATAATATGTAATCTCAATAAACAACATAGTAGTACCAGATAGTCTTAAACTGTGTAGTTGTTTAGAAATCATGTCTATAGGTTTAAAGTGGTGCCTTGTATCTGAAACTGCTTGTGCGTTTGAATCAGATCATAGAAACCATGTCTATAGAGCTTAATGACTTCAATTTTCCTCAATTCTGAAACTGTCTAATGCCTAACATAGAAATCTGTTTGCGTGCATTTGTTGTTTAAGTGTGGAGGCTAACTTGAGCCTTTAACTGTCCTTAAGTGACGTCCTATTTGTTTTCAATGTCGCTTAGTATTATCATTTTGAACAGCCTAAGTAAAGTCTAGAACCACCCAAATAGAGGTCCAATGCCTCATGGACCATAGGCATGGGATGGGTAGTGCACGCATAGGGTACGACTTAGAATTAAATTAGAGTGACTTTAGGTAAACAACTTTAACATAATAATTGGGTAGCAGGAGATGATTGTCTGTGCCTGCTGAATAATATGAGCAACTCTCTATCTAAAGGAAGTTGTGAAGTATTATTTATGTTGCATAGGGTGATCCTTTAGGCTAAAAACTTAGGACCCCCCCCCCCCCATTTTCTCTTTATACACTTAGTCATCTAATACAGATTGTTATAGTTATGCCTTGTAGATTTGTATCAATTCTCCTTATGTCATAATAAAACTCTTAGGCCCTTTTTCTCTTTGTTTATTTGATCATCTTGCCTAATTATAATCCACATAGTTTAAAGTTCGGCCGGGACCAACAGTTGTTGACCTCGAAGAGTGCCTAACACCTTCTCTTTGAGGTAACTTCAGCCCTTACCCTATCTTTAGTGGCATTGACTAGTCAAATAGAGTTTTCTACATATAGGTGCCCTAACGCACCTTAAAAATCATTAGGTGGCGACTCTTATTTATTTAACACTATACCTCCCACTCAAAAGAGTTGTCACAGTGTCGAAACCCGCTTTCACAAGAAAATAGAGCGCGACACTAACTGTACTAGCCTGATAGGATGGCCTCTACCGAAAGAATCCCTGCTTCTAGACGAGGCACCATTGAAACCATCAAAATTATGATGCTTCTTATCAAATGTCGCATCTCTCCCTTAGCTACAAATTCAATAAATACTCTTAGAAATCTCAATTATATGAGTGAAAGAAGTCTCAGTCTTGGCCTATCTAGACATCTGAAGTCTAATATCATAAGCAAGACCCTCTATGAACCTCTGCACCTTCTACCTCTCACTAGGGATCAGGATAGCTGCATGACGATCCAAATCAATAAATCTCATCTTATACTGGGTGACTGTCATACCACTTTGCTGAAGGCACTCAAACTCACTGCGTATATCATCTCTCTAAGTGAGTGGGATAAACTTCTCCAAGAAAAGTTGTGAAAATTGAGCCCAAGTAAGAGGAGGTGATCCTACTGGCCTACCATCTCATAATTCTGCCACCACTTCTTAGCTGAACCATGCATTTGAAAAACAACAAAATCAACCCCATTGCACTCAACTAGTCCCAAATTAAACAAAATTATGGCAACGATCTAATAACTCTGGGGCATCCTCTGTAGATGCACCACCAAAGTAAGGTGGAAAGAACTTCTAGAACTTATCCATCATCTACATCTAATCAGCTGACATTGCGAGCCTAACCTCAGGTTGCTTGCCACTAATAGGCTGAACCATCTCAACTGCTAACACTCATGTGGTCTAATATCCATGCACTATTTGCTCTGTGGTATGAGTAGCGGGAGTTTGAGATCCTACCATGGCCTGTGAAACGTCTGGTTCCATATGAAGAATACCGGTTTGAACCATAATCTCCATAAGGCCAACCATGTAGACAAAGGCATCCTGAAGCACTGCGGTAGCAATAAACCTCAGTAGAACAAGATTTGGCCCTATCGGCTCGACCTTAATTGGAACCTCACCATCTGGAGCTAGCTGAGGCTCGACTATAGGTATAACGACATGTGTCCCAGGCTGAGCCTACCTATGTCTATCCCCCCTACCCCGGCCGCTATCCATGGTAGTGGATACATCTTAGGGCTCCAGATTCTACTATGCATGCGGCTGGAGTACATGTCCTTACCATCTTCAGAGAAAAATAGAAGAAAGATTCAAACTTTAGGATAGATAAAAGTCACACTATAGAAAAGAAAGAAAGGGACGTTTCCTAAAAGCCTTATAGCCTCTCGAGATAAGTATAAGCATATCCAAACCGATCCTTGAGACTCTACCAAGCTTTCTCATAACTCATGAAACCTGGGTATCCTAATACTCTGATACCAACTTGTCACATCCCATATTTACAACCAAGGAGTCATGATGGCGCTTAACATCGCTTACTAGGTGTTGGCCCATGTCATTGAATGGGTTTTGAAGATTGACAAATGTTGACAAGTTGAACCAGGTCCATCAAAGCATACACACATTAACGGAGCAATTGGCACAAGAATCGTACAAGCATAGGAGATATCAGTGATTGTTGAGTATCAAAGAACTAAGAGGATGTCTCCTAATACAAAAAGATTGCAAATTGATGAAGAGCATAGAAGTTGAATTCAGCAAGGACAGAAATGAAGGAAGGAAGTTGAGTTTGATAAGAACTTGTTCTCCCAGGTAGAATCGGACCAGAACTCAACAACTGACTTTATAAATACTCAAAGTATTACTGCTGAAATTTACGACACAAAGACTAAATTAAATCAAGTTCTGTAAGCAAAACTCCCAGGATATTTGCAAGAAGAAGTATTGTGCAAAGGCTACAGTTAAACTAGAAGAAACAGTTCCATCTTCTTATCATTGAGTCTAGTTGGTTGTAGTAGGAGTTTTAACATTGTATTTTTTCAGCTTTCTTAGAAGCAAATTGTAATAGGTACACATTGTTCAAGCTAGAGTTAGCTTGAAGTCTGTAGAAATTAGCTAGAGGCTAGTTGATACAAAGAGGATTAGAGTTAGTCCTAGGATTACAAAAGAGTTTATTTTGTAAGTCCGTTTGGCTCAGAGTGTTTAGTGAAGTGTTTGAGCAAATCCTACTGAGGAGTAGGTCGTGGTTTTTTCACCTTTTGGGCCAGGTGTTTTCCACGTAAAATACCTTTGTATTTACTTTACTGCTTTATTATTCCGCAAATAGTAGTAAGTAGTACACCAAGAAGAACCAGGTTCTTCTTATTAGACAACACTCAAAAATTAGGTATTGCACAATTAACTTATAATATTGTGTAGTATTGAAGTCTAAAACATCAATTGGTATCAGAGCAGGTTATCCTTGAAAAGGCTAACACCTTGGAAAAGATAAAAATGAGTGTACCACCTGGGAACTGGGAAGGTCAATCAACTGCAAGGCCACCACTCTGCAATGGCCAGTACTATTCTTGGTGGAAGAATAGAATGAAGGACCACCTTCCTGGAGAGGACTATGAACTCCGGGACATAGTCACTGATGGACCACTTGCAACATTGAAGAAAATTGTTGAAGGTGTAGATGTACCTAAGACTAGGGCTGACTGCACGGCTGAAGATCTGAAGAAATGGGAGAAGAATGCCAAAGCAAAGAAGTGGCTAGTGTGTGGATTAGGACCAGATGAATACAGTAGAATCCAAAGCTGCACCACTGCCAAGGAAATCTGGGATACTCTACAAGTAGCCCATGAAGGAACAACTCAAGTGAAGAGGTCTAGAGGTACACTACTATACTCTCAGTATGAAAACTTCACTATGAAAGAAGGAGAGACAATTCAGGAAATGTACACAAAGTTCACAACCTTGACAAATGAACTCAAGTCTCTTGGAAAAATCATACTTGAAGAAGACAAGGTAGAGAAGATATTAACAAGGGTTCTGCCTATCTCCTGGGAAAACAAGATCACTGTTATCCAGGAATCCAAAAATATGGCAACCCTTAGACTGGATGAGTTGATTGGAAACCTTACTGCTTATGAACTCAGAAGGAAAACCATGAAGATCGATGCCCCAAAGAAGGAGAGAAGTCTAGCACTGAGGATCACTGAGGGAGCTGATCTTGAGGAGGATGAGATGGCCATGATAACCAAAGAATTCAGAAACTTTCTCATGAGGAAGAAGGGCATCTCCAAGGGAGGAAACTTCAATAAGGCAAAGGCACCAGAAAGGTCAGATAATGAGGGATGCTATAAATGTGGTAAAAGGAAAAATATGAGAGAAGGAACAACAGGAAGGAATAGGTTCATCCCAAGACAAACACAACAAATATTATGGTTGTTGCTTGGGGGAAAAGTTCAGATGAAGAATCAAAAGATGGTGAGATAGAAGATCAGGCTCTCATGGAAATTGGAGAATCTGATGAGGAGACTTATGAAGAATCAGAGGTAAGTGTCTCAAAACTTAAAACTAAAATAAAGTTTTTATCTAAGGAGAAACTCTCTAAGTTGCTACCTGACTTCATAGATGATTCTGAGGAAACAAACAAAGAAAAGGATCAACTATCTAAAGAGTGTGCAATGCTAAAAGCAAAATGCATGGACCTGGAGATAAGGGTCAGTGAATCTGAAAAGAAAAACACTGTCTGGATGAACCAGGTTCATCCACTCGAAACTGAGATTCTAGAGCTAAAATCTGAAAACTTAAAGTTAAGACTAGGATCCAGTAAAAATGTAGTTTATCACTCTCATGTCATGTTAGAAGAAAACATAGGAAAATTAAAAGATAGAATGTATGCCAAGGACGAGCAAATAAGAACTCTTAATGAACAACTTGGCAAAGTCAAAAATGAATTAGATCGAACCTGTAAATGGAATAAATCCTCTGACGCCCTGATATGGCTTCAAGAGAATCATAGTAGCAACATAAGAGGGATTGGTTTTGGGAGTCAATTGCCTAAGTGGGATCCCAAAAGCAAGTATCTCACTCTCCCTGAAAATAAAATATGCACCAATTGTGGGAAGATTGGCCACTATAAATATGAGTGTGCTGTAAAAGAGAAGGCCAGTCGGAAAAATTAAGAGATTCATTAAAAAGAAAAATTGGCTACCAAACTGGGCCAGAAAAAAAATGATTCATCCATTCTCTAATAGAAAAGGACCCAAACTAGTTTGGGTTCTTAAAATTAACCCTTGATTTCCTTTTGTAGGTTCAAGTGAGAGGAGGCAGCCAGATTTGGTACTTGGATAGTGGCTGCTCAAAGCATATGACTAGGAACATGGAATAGTTCCTTTCACTTGAAAGTCTCAAAGGAGGAAATGTCTCCTTTGGAAACGGAAAGAAAGGTGAAATTATTGGGGTTGGTAAGGTAGGTAAGGATGATACACGATCTATTTAACATGTGTATCTAATAGATGGCTTGAAATATAGTTTGATCAGTGTATCACAACTATGTGACAGAGATAACCTGGTTGCTTTTACTTCCACAAAATATTTTGTGATTAACATGCTTACTGACAAGATTGTTTTGCAGGGAATAAGAATGAATAACATCTATGTCATAGATTTTTCCACACTGTCTGAAAATGAACTCACTTGTCTAAGTGTGTTGGACAGTGATCCCCTCCTGTGGCACAAACGACTTGATCATTCAAGTCTAACTCAGCTTAACAAACTAGTCTCTAAGGACTTAGTGGTAGGACTTCCTAACATTAAGTTCAAGGAAGACAATTTTTGTGAGGCATGTGCCACAAGTAGGTAAGGTCCTCTTTCAAAAGTTAGAAAATGGTCAGTACCTCCAGGACGTTCGAACTGGTTCATATGCATCTATGCGGTCATACGAGAACTTTAAGTTGAGTTGGTAAGAGATATGTGATGGTGCTAGTTGATGATTTTTCAAGGATCAGTTAGACCTTATTCCTATCATCTAAGGATGAAGCATTTGATATGTTCACCTCATTTGTTAAGAAAGATCAAAATCAATTGGTACATCCACTGGCATCAATAAGATCTGACCATGGTACTAAGTTTGAGAATACCAAGTTTGCTGAGTTCTGTGATGAACATGGTGTCAATCACAATTTTTCTGCTCCTAGAACCCCACAGCAAAATGGGATTGTTGAAAGGAAAAATAGAACTCTTGAACACACGGGGAGAACCATGCTTCTATCAAGCAAACTACCTCATAGCTTCTGGGCAAAAGCAATTAACATTGCATGCTACATTATTAATAGATGCATGACCAGACCTCTGGTAGAGAAAACTCCCTATGAATTACTTAAAGGGAGAAAGCCCAACATATAACATATTAGGGCTTTTGGATGCAAGTGTTATGTGCATAATAATGGCAAAGATTATCTAGGAAAATTTGGTCCCAGAAGTGATGAGGGAGTGTTCTTGGGATATTCAACACATAGCAAAGTTTATAAAATATACAATAAAAGAACTATGTGTGTAGAAGAAAGTATACATGTTGTCTTTGATGAAACTAACACTTTATCTGAGAGACAGGAACCAGAAGATGAGGAGCTTGGACTGGTGAGGAGCAATGACCACATTGAAGCACCTATGGCAGATGGAACAGGTGATGGACCAGGTTCAACAACCCCACGCAACTCGACAGGGGGAATTCTACATGAAAATACTGGCCCTGATCCTGTTCCACAACTACAAGACAACATGGAACAATCCAAAAGTGAACAACTGGTACTCAAACCACACAGATATTAGAGTTCTCACCCTCTTGAGAACATCATAACAGACTTGAGATCTGGAATCAAAACTAGATCCTCCTTGAAAAATCTGTGTGCATTTGATGCATTTCTATCCTTGACTGAACCAAAGAACATTGTTGAAGCCCTGTAAGATGTTGATTGGGTAACAACCATGAAAGAAGAGACGAATCAATTTGAAAGGAGTCAAGTATGGCACTTGGTACCCAGGCCACTAGACAGATTAGTAATTGGCACCAAGTGGGTCTTCAAGAACAAGCTCGATGAGGATGGAACTATTACAAGAAATAAGGCTAGACTAGTTGTTCAAGGATACATCGAAGAAGAGGGAATTGACTATGATGAGACCTTTGCTCTTGTGGAAATATTGGAGGCAATCAGACTTCTTATAGCATTTGCTGCACACATGGAATTCACTCTTCGTCAGATGGATTCAAAGAGTGCCTTTCTTAATGGCTATTTGAAGGAAGATGTATTTTAAAACAACCTCTTGGTTTTGAAAGCAAAGAGTCACCTGATCATGTATATAAAATTGACAAGGCTCTCTATGGTCTCAAGAAAGCACCTAGAGCTTGGTACGAGAGATTGTCAAAATTCCTGCTGGAACATGGGTACAAACGAGGCAAGATAGTCAGTACTTTTTTCCTAAAGGATAAGGGAAAAGATCTTCTGATTGTGCAAATATATGTTGATGATATCATATTTGGGGCAACTACTAAAAAGATTAGCAAGGAATTTGCTACATTAATGGGGAGTGAGTTTGAAATGAGTATGATGGGTGAGCTAACCTTCTTCTTAGGCTTGAAAATCAAACAAATTCCACATGGCACAATGATACATCAACAGAAGTATGTGAAAGAACTCCTCAAGAAGTTCAAAATGGAGAATTCAAAGGAGATAGATACCCCAATATCTACAGCTACAAAATTGGATGTGGATGAACCTGGTTCATCCGTTGATTAGAAGACATATAGAAGGATGATTGGATCTCTACTCTATCTTACTGCAAGTAGACCTGATATTGTGTTCAGCGTGGGACTATGTTCTAGGTTTCAAGCCAATCTAAAGGAGTCCCACCTCACTGAAATAAAAATAATTTTAAGATATTTGAAGGGCACCACTGAACTGTGCCTTTGGTATCCTAAAGGTAGTAATTTTGACCTTGTAGGATATGTTGATGTTGACTATGCAGGTTTCCTGGTTGACAGAAAAAGTACTTCAAGCATGGCTCACTTTTTGGGCTACTGCCTTGTCTCTTGGGCCACCAAGAAACAAAATTCAGTAGCCTTGTCAACTGTTGAGGCTGAATATGTGGCTGCAGCTTCTTGTTGTGCCCAGTTGCTATAAATCAAGCAACAACTCCTAGACTTTGGTATAGATGTGGGATGCATTCCTATTTACTGTGATAACACTAGTGCAATTAGTATGACTAAGAACCCGGTTCATCACAAGAGAACTAAGCACATAGATGTTAGGCACCATTTCTTGGGGGATAACTATGAAAAAAGAAATGATCTCAATCGAATTCTGTGCTACTGATCGTCAAATTGCTGATATATTTACCAAAGCATTAAGTAGGGAGCATTATGAGAGAAACATGCTTGAATTAGGGATGATTAAGATCACTTAATTGAAAAACAGAATTGAAAAAATAAAGAAGTTTTTTTTGGCTAGAAATTTTTAATTAGGTACTTAATCAGATTAATCATTGCTCAGTACTATGTCTTTATTGTCATACTCTTTTGCCATGTATTAGAATGATTCCTTAGTCACTAATGATGTTTATCTATCTTTGTGAATTGAGGCAAAATAATGATTTTTAACAGGATGAACCTGGTTCATCCATGCTAGTTTACGTGACTGACAAGGTACGTTCTCATCTCCATACATGTATTAATTCAAGTACAGTCATACATGAGCAGGACTCTATCCATTTATGGTTAAGGGGAAAGTAACCGTCTAATCAATGTCCAATCGCTGACAATTCTTAATCGATTAGGATCCTACTTAGGTTAATACATTTCCATTGTAATCTCCCCGGCCACAAGTTATAAATAGGCCATCATTACCCATTGTGCATAAAACAACAGTCGAACCTTGTTCAACTTACTCAACTCAAAATCCCTACTGCCTGTTATTTTCTTCTCTCTCTAACAAAATCAAAATCATGTCGTCTCCTCCACCAGCTTCTTCTAACTCATCACCAAACAGAGATTATGATGGGGGAAACTATGAATCCAACTCAAACTCTCCCTCGGTCTATAGTTCCGAGTCTCTTGAAAAATCATCAACCCCAGAACACTCTACAATCCCTAAACCCACACCAAACCCTACCCAGCCCTCAAAACCCGTCGTGTTAAGGTTCTTGCACGTAAATATGTGGCTTCTGGTTCAAGAGAAAAATTCTTGGAAGAATTTTTACGTGTTGAGGAAGGCTCCATACCAGAATCATCAAATGATTCATTCAAATCAGCCAATGAAGACGAAGCACCTGGTTCATCTAGTGCTGAGAAAGGTAATACTGAAGTTACCTCTGATTTAAATTCTGATAAAAATTGATTTGTGTTGGTGGGGTCTATGGTGGATGTGGAAGTGCCAAGAAGGTAAAGAAAATTTAGGAAAGAGAAAAATCTTGAGAACGAGGGTGAAATAGATGTGAGGGGATCCGGGGAGGATGGTACCATGCTTGTAATTTGTGGCCCCATTCTTGAAAATCTTGAAGAAGATGTCATGGTTTTAGGGTGAACTACTGAAGTTGAGGAAGTTGCTGCTGGGTTGGAGAATTTAATGAAGGAAATAGATGAACATGTTTCTTCTGGGGAATAAACTTTGATTAAAAGACTAAAGAAGCTGGGGGACTCATACAACCCCAAGAAGAGAAGGACTCCAAAGTCCAAAAAGTCTAAAGCCTCAGTTCCTTCAAAGAAAAGTAAGACTACTGAGTCTGTGGGTATATCTGTTCCTAGGGTACGTGCTACGAGAAATATTGTACGAGAAGAGGAGGAGAAATTGGAAAAAGCTCTGCAAGAGAGCAAAAGAAAGAAGGCAGAGAAGGGGAAAGCAAAGGTAGGGGAACCTGTTATTGTTGACGATGAAGGGTTGTTGTACCTGGTCCAACAAGAAGAGGAGGCTGCTCCAATAGTTATCAAGACACCCAAGCCCAAAAAGGTTAAGACTTCTTCAAAGAAGTCAGCTATTGTGTCCATAACCACTAGGAGTACTACTTCGAGGACAACGTCTAAGATAAAGAATATGAAGAAAGTACAGATTGTTGAGATGGATGATGATCCTGAATGGAGTGTAGAGGAATAGAAGGAGGTTGAAGAAGTGTCTACTGACAGAGTTGCCATGTTTGGCAAGAGAAAAATCTTGAAGGGAAAATTGTTGAAGGATTTGGAGGAGCCTGGAATGAGGTATTTACTGGATTTTCTGGCAGCGCAGGGCTGAAAGGACATGGTCCTTCGCATGGAAGGCAGGCTGGTTAGAAATGAAGTTGTGGAGTTCATGAGGAATGCCACAGTCATTGGAGGAAGGGTCACCTCATTGGTCAAGAGAGTTGAAGTCTCCTTCGATGCTCAAGAACTGGGAGTCATTCTAGACATTCCAGCTGAGGGTTATGAAGACTACACGAGGCAGAGATGGCCTTGTTTAGATGGAATGGCCTCAACTCTCAATATCACCATATTCTTCTACGACAATGAGAAGGAGCTTGAACCTAGGGTTGTATACAAGAGTGAGATGAAGCCTGAGCACAAGCTCCTCTTTGAATTTTTGATCAAATTCCTGCTACCCAGACAAGAACGAAGACACACTACTAACTACATGGATTTAACCCTCATGGAGTGTCTGTACAGAGTCAAGCAGATAAATTGGCCAGCTTTTATCATCCAGCTCTTGGACAGAGTGTTGAATGGCACGAAAGCCCATGCGATCCCTTATGGCTTTATTCAAACTACAGTTCTTGCTCATTTTGGAGTTCCTACAAAGAAGACTGAGATGGCTACTGGTAAGGATTTCTTTGTGAAGGACACTCTGCTATCTTGTGATTATACTGTCAATGCTCCGGAAGATGAACCGGGTTCATCTCGGAAGCAACCAGTTAACAGCAAGGTCTGTACTCTGGTGCAGGAAAGCGAGTTAAAGGATATGGAGATCCTTCGATTGAAGTCTCGCTTAATTGAGGTGGAAGCTGAGCGTGATGCTATCAAAGCTGAGTTAGCAAGGGAGAAGGAGAAAAATGAAGGTGTTTTACACCAAATGTTGTCCCTTCTACAAACCAAGAACCCAGCCTCATCTGCACTCTCCCAGCCTTAGGAATGTCCAGTGCTACCCCCTGCAAACCTATCAAGTGCCTAGTTCGGGACAGTGTCTAGTTTTTGTTTCAGTTTTTATTCTGTTTTTCTCATGTTTTGGTTGTTTTGATTTTAATCAGTTTTGGTGTTGATCATCCCTGTTAATCAATGAAAGCTTGTTGTTTTGGAAAATGTCTCAATTTTTTATTTTGCTTACATTATTAGTTTCTTGTGTTATTAATCATGTTTGCACCTGCAGTTGCCTAAATTGGCCATGAGTAAGAATTAAAAACTGGTAAGTTTCATTTTGCAACTTTTCGATGATGCCAAAAGGGGGAAGATGAGCATAGGTGATATTTATAACCTAATGAACCTGGTTCTCAATGATTAATGCTTAAAAATATACAAAGTGTTTGAAGTGTATACAGGATAAAAGCACAGAGTTTGTCACCATCAAAAAGGGGGAATTTGTTGGCCCATGTCACAGAATGGGTTTTGAAGATTGACAAATGTTGACAAGTTGAACCAGGTCCATCAAAGCATACACACCTGAACGGAGCAGTTGGCACAAGAATCGTACAAGCATAGGAGATATCAGTGATTGCTGAGTATCAAAGAACTAAGAGGATGTCTCCTAATTCAAAAAGATTGCAAACTGATGAAGAGAATAGAAGTTGAATTCAGCAGTGGCAGAAACGAAGGAAGGAAGTTGAGTTTGATAAGAACTTGTTCTCCCAGGTAGAATCAGACCAGAACTCAACAACTGAGTTTATAAATATTCAAAGTATTACTGCTGAAATTTACGACACAAAGACGCACAAAGACTAAATTGAATCAAGTTCTATAAGCAAAATTCCCAGGATATTTGCAAGCTGAAGTATTGTGCAAAGGCTACAGTTCAACTAGAAGAAACAGTTCCATCTGCTTATCATTGAGTCTAGTTGGTTGTAGTAGGAGTTTTAACATTGTATCTTTTCAACTTTCTTAGAAGCAATTTATAATAGGTACACACTGTTCAAGTTAGAGTTAGCTTGAAGTCTGTAGAGATTAGCTAGTTGATACAAAGATGATTAGAGTTAGTCCTAGGATTACAAAAGAGTTTATTTTGTAAGTCTGTTTGGCTCAGAGTGTTTAGTGAAGTGTTTGAGCAAATCCTACTGAGGAGTAGGTCGTGGTTTTTTCACCTTTTGAGCCAGGCGTTTTCCACGTAAAATATATGTGTGTTTACTTTACTGCTTTATTATTCTGCAAATAGTAGTAAGAAGTACACCAAGAAGAACCAGGTTCTTCTTATTAGGCAGTACTCGAAAATTGGGTACTGCACAATTAACTTTTAATATTGGGTAGTATTGAAGTCTAAAACATCACTAGGTAAATCAACACTTAGCAGATATAATGGAACAAAAAAATGCATAAAATGACATAATATCACAATAAAGTATAAAACTCAAAGAATTATAACAAAATTAACACCAACATTCGTCTAAAACACCCCATAAATAGTGTCGCTGAGTACACGAGCTTCTACATAGTTGCTAAATGCAATGTCTTAAATGATGAATACACTGTTTGGTACAAATAATCAGGAGAGAAACTAATGGATAGCTGACTTCAACGCCTACGAATGAGAGTGCAGCACTACGTCAAGTCTCCCTAACTAAGAAAGCTAGTCGGTCCTCTGCAGGCCACTGGACCCGATACCACAATCTGCATAAGAAGTGCAGAAGTATAGTATGAGTATAACCGGCCAAATATACTCTATAGGTGTCGAGCCTAATCCCAGCGAGGTAGTGACGAGGATAAGATAAGACATCTACTATACAAACCTATGTAGTTAAATAACAAAGAGAGAATAGAAAGAGATATAACAATTAAGATAATGAAGGAATTAGAAAGTACGATAGCAGAATAGATGACAAGCGAGATGACAGGTGAAATAGCAAGAAGTAATGACACGAGGAACAATATATGAAATAGTTAAGAATATAATGATTATACTTTCAAAATATCACCAAACAAGCCTTTTGCAACAACTCAAGCCAAAGAAATTTGCAAAGTAACCATGAAACAACATAATCAAGTCTTCAATCCACATAGAAAAAATAATGAATAAGAGATATCATTCAAATGAAGCATCACCATTCATGATTTTACTCTCACCCTCACGAGCATGGAAACGCCCTTTGTGTGTGTTCGCTCTTTCTCACAACCACAAAAACACCATTCGTGCATAAATCACAGAAATACCCTTCATGCATAATCATTCTTCCTCACAAGCACGAAAATAATGTTCGTGCAATTCACTCTTCCTAACCAAGCATAAACATATGAAATAGTATCAAGCAAGGTGAGAAGCACAACAACATCAAGAAGAGCAGTTAAAAATAGTACACCTTATAGAAAAATAACCATCCTTTTTGCACAAAAATCCAAATAAATGTCCCAGTAGTATTAACGCGCATTATCTCAACAAGATCAATATAGAATTTAACATGAATAAGAAAATAAAGATTTCTACAATCAATTTAGATCATGGCAGACATCACAAATAACACAACATGACACAAATAATCTAGTTCTATCTGTTTGCTTAACCCATGGAAAACGTATATACACTCTCCACCGTGCATATACGTAGCCCCAACACATATAGCACATTGCAAATAGATCCAATGACATCATACTCCCTCAACTCAAGGTTATCAAGGATATTTATCTTTTCCGGAACCAAATCAACAATTTAAAACTGATTTGCCTTTAGTAAAAGTCTCAAAACAACCTGAATCTTGTCAAATATTACTTAAATAAGTCAAAACAAGCTTCAAAAACTATCATAGTACCAAAAATGTTCGATCTTTATCATAATTGAAAAACTCAACAAAAAGTCAACACGTGCTCACATGGTGAACATCCAAAATCAATGTTAAATACTGATTTATCTATTCACCCCAGAGTCCAAATATGTGATTTGTTTCAAGGTTCCAACCTCAATTCGAGGTCAAGATCTCTCGAATAAAAAAATCCTACGTTTTACCCAAAAGTCCTATTTTTATCTCTAGGAATTTCTAGATTTAGGGATGAAAATATATGGAAAATGACATAAATTGACCAAAAATAAGTTAAAGATGCTAACCCTTGAAGATGGAAAGAAAATTCTCTTCAAAAAATCGCCTCCTACAAAGTCCAGTTGTCAAAAACGGAATAAAAATGAGCTAATACTGCAATCACCTATTTTTATTTATCTACAGATGTCGCAATTGAAAACCCTTATTTGTAGTTACAAAGTGGCCTCAGACACGTTGAAGTCACAAATGCGAAACATACCTCCAATTGTGAGGGCCGCAAATGCGAATCCAGCTTCGCAATTATGAAGCTGGCCACCCCTGCCCATACTTCACAAATGCAAGATCTTGTTAGCAATTGCGGACCTCGCATTTGCGAGCAGATTATCGCAATTAACTACAACCCAGCAAAACCAGAACTTACAAAATCAATCTAAAACTCACTCAAGCCCCTCGAGTTCCGTTTCAAACATCCACACAAGTATAATAACCTCACACGAACTTGCTCGTAAGCTCAAAATATCAAAATAACATCAAGAATTGATAATGACATATCAAAACTCAAAGATTTCACAGTTCATAAGTTAATTTTTTTGACTTTCTATAATAAGCGCTAAAATGGACTCGAGTCACACGGGACCCCAACAAAACATGCGTACAAGTCCAAAATGATCATAAGAACCTATCAAAATCTTCAAAACACCGATCCGGGGTCGTTTACCAAGATTGTTGGCCTTGGTCAACTCTAGCAACTTTTAAGTTCCAAAATCACGTTTTCTTTCAAAAATCATATTCAAACTTTTCGGAGATAAAAATAAACCACGCATGCAAGTTGTAAATCATAAAAAAGAGCTATTCAAATTCTCATAATACAAAATAAAAGGCTAGAACTCAAAACGGCCTATTGGGTCATTATAGAACGCGCAAACCAGTCAAAACATACTTAAGAACCTATAATTTATCAATTAAAAATAACTCGTAATCCGACATGAAAAGTCAGCTAAAGTCAAACCCTGGCTCGTGCCCTGATTCCCAAAATTCTTAAAATAAATATTACTCATAACACCACGAACTCAAATATACAATTTGTGTTTAATCCATGTCTAATTTCGTGGTCAGTTTTTCCTTTCACCAAATCCTATGGTTCGAACAAAAATCCCGATATATTACGATTTCTACCAATTTTTATGTTAATGTCATGACCGAAAATCCCACCTTAGGTCGTGATAGCCCCTATCCATACTTTCTAAGCAAGCTGACTCACAATCAATAAAATTTAGTCCAACTTCCTTATTAACAAAGTCATATCATAAATAAAGACATGAATAATCTCAAAATATTGTAATACCTGATATAATCATAACATGGTTCGAACACGACCAAAATAATACAATCCCCAAGAACTAGGTGATACAAGTGCACGAGCAACTACTAAATAAGTACAAGTCTGAATACTTAATCGAAACTGCCTGTCATGAGGTGCAACTCGTCCCAAGTCTCTGACCAAGCCCCTAGGCTTATCAAGAGGCTCCTCTAGTGCCACCTGATTATTTGCACAAAATTATGTGCATAAGAATAGTATGAGTACACTATAGTCCGTATCCAATAAGTATCAAGTCTAACCTCGAAGAAAAATCAACAAGGCTATAGGCATCAAGATACTTACATAATAGATATAAATAATAGAGCCTGAAATTAAAACAATGATTATCCTTATGAACAACAGGCATCAAAGATATTTAAAGATGACATGCTTCAATCAACAGAGTTGAGGCTCCCAACTAGCATATTTTGGTGACATGCAACATTTAGCATTTAAATAAATGCTTCTAAATAAATCAAGGATGTATATGCATGCTCAAGACACTATCCTTTACCATAATCGGTAAAAGATCCGTATACCCCGATAGAATATCCATATATTACTATAATTCGATACAAAATTTATGTATTACTGAAATTTGATACAAAATTAATATATCGACCCGATACACAATTCATGTATCGACCATATTCACAGAACCCACAATAACATAGGTAATCACCTAACTTTGGAGGGGCTGTATCAAATTCAAGCGCAAAAAGGAAGTTGATAGCTCACTTATAATCAAATATCCGCTCATCATGTCCTATGTCATAATTGTATTTTGATATGATGACCTTGCATTTTGTGCCAGAATCTCAGTCCAAATCAAGTAGTAAAATATAATACGTATGCATGTGCCCAAGAATCAATAGATAACATATGCACAAGGACTTAATAATAATCATGCGGATATGTGCTCATGGAATTTCTATATGACTACGGATGATTCAAGCAATTAAATATGTCAAGAATAAACTCTCATGCCTTCATATTAATAAAAAAACCTAGGCTCTAGCATGAACAAGAGAATGAATTCAGTCATATAAGCCAAATAAATCATGAATCAAGATGAGCACGTACTAAAACAAGGTATAAAGTTTCTGAAATTTACCTCAGACATGATATATAATATATACATGTATATACGCTTTCCACCTCACTTATGCACTACCCAAATTATCTTAAATACATAGTAATCAAGTTAAATCATGGGAGTTTCCCTCTTAACAAGGTTAGCCAAGAGACTTACCTCTTTATGGACTAGCCTCAACCTCAAATCGCGTCAAAACCTCGTTCTAGACCTCCAATCACGTAAAACCAAGCCCATCATCATCCAAGGAATTCAAAAATACTATAAGAAGCGATCCCAAACTATAAGTTGATCTTTGATGAACAAAAAGTCAAAAAAAGTCAACCTAGACCAGCGTACCCGAAATCCGAAACCAATACCAAAATTCGATAACCCCTAACCTGTCGAGTCCAAATATATAATTAATTTAAAATCCGAGTCCAAATCGGGTCAAACCCCCAAAATATTCTCTCTTAAGTGTAGATAAAAATACTGAATTTCTTTTCGAAATTCTATTTTTTTGGTATAGAAATCTATGTAGGTTCTTGAAATATAATCACAAATAGGTAGAACCACTTACCCTCTTACCTTGTATGAAAATCCTCATGACAGATATACCCTCTCTAAGTCTAGAGCTAAGAATATGGAAGAATAGGTAAAAGTCTCGAAATGGCATCTTAAATAATTTTCCCAAAAGTACCCTTCGCGAACGCGACAGAAATCTCGTGTTCGCGAAACACATGTGCTAATGCCCTGAAAAATACTCTACACGATCACTTCTGGCCCCACGATGGAGGAAGCCAACAACCCAAAACACCTCGAACGTGAGCTCTATCTCGCGAATGCGAAAGCCAATGAGCCCACCCCTCCCCCTCCAGCTTCGACTCTATGTGAAGGCGACAACTAATACGCGAACATAGAGGCATTCCTTCTAACTATTCGCGAATGTGAGTCATACCATGCAAGCGCAAAGCATAAAGATCCATATCCCACATATTGCGCATGCGTCCCCTGGACCACAAACACGAAGCACAAATACCAGCCGACCAAGATCCTTCTCTGCGATTAAGAGATCATGAAACTCTACAACACACCAGCAACTCAACTACTCCAAAACACATAGAAATGGTCTGAAAATATCCCGGATCACACATGAGCCCCTCGAAACCCCACCCAGTTATACCAACAAGTCCAAATACATTATACAGACTTACCTAAGGCACAAAACACCGCAAATAATATCAAAACCACAAATCAGAGATCAATATTATTCTCTTTTTTTAACTACGCCGAACGCGTCCGGATCAGACTTAGATATGTTGGTTCACAATCAAACTAAGCACTCAAGTTCTAACACATAAAATAAACCTATCCAAATTCCTAGAACACTAACCAAACCCTGATAACGTCAAAGTCAACTTCTAGTCAAACTTATGAACTCTTCAATTTCTCAAATTTCCAACTTTCGGAAAATAGAGCAAATTTTTTTTAGGAACATCCAAACTCAAATTCGAACACATGCACAAGTATAAAATTACCATACGAACCTGTTGAAACCATCAAATACCGATTTTGAGGTCGTTTACTCAAAAGTCAAACCTCTGTCAATATTCCAACTTCAAAACTTCTAAATTTGGAATCACACTTCCAAATAAATCCAGTACCTCTCAAATACCGAAACTAACCATATACATAAATCATAAAAAATCATATCAATCTACTCAAGGTATGCTAATCTCAAAATGATTGGTCGGGTCGTTACAATTATTTTTTATGTATAATCCATGTACTTAGCTCACAACAAGTTGGAATCACTTACCTTATGTTAGATGATTAAAATGGCACTTCAAAATCACCCCCAAATCACCTATGCAAGATAGAGAGAGAGAAAAGATAAAATGAGCTAAGTCACGTGCTTAAAAATTATAATCTGCCTAGGTACTACTCTTTGCGATCGCGGCAGTACCCTCGCTATCGTGAGGCCAGACCAGCCTCGCCAAGAATTCCTCTTACGCGGATGCAAAGACCTTCTCGCGAACACGATGCCCAAGTCTACCAAGACTACCTGACTCCACACCATTGCAAAAGCGACCCTATGCATGTGAATGTGATGCTCTTTCCCCCATCCCTCCAAGAAACGCGACACCATGAACGCAAACGGGAAGAGAAAAATCTCTCCTGCCATCCCTCTTCTCCGCGATCGCATGACTTGCTTTGCAATCACGAAGCAAATTAGTTATTAGCAAAAAATTTCCAACTTCCACATGCTCCAAGTGGTCCGAAACTCACTCGAGCCACCGAGGTCTGCATGCAATCATACCAAAAAGTCTTAATAGATATTAAAAACTTACACCAATACTTTTTACGCCAATCCAAATACCAAAAGACGATAATCGTCATCAAACATTCAATTCATCTAAAATCAAAGTTAATAATTATCAACTTACGTTGCAAGCATCTGATTCACTCTCGAGCCCCTCGTCGGCTCCAAATCATATGCCTAAGTCTGAATACCCATAAAAAATTTGTTCGAGCTTCTAAAATACACATCCAAGCCTGAATTCCTATAATTCCTCTTCAAACAAACTTTTCTAAAGCTTAGACTTTCAAAGTTGCCAACTTCCGACATAAGGCCTAAAATCTCTCTCGGTCCACCCGGGACTCGACCTTAACATATGCCTAAGATGAAAATCACCATATAAACCTATTGGAACGTTAAAATTCTGATTTCGAAGTTGTTTACTTAAAGTACTGGATTTTGTCAAACATAACCACCTTAGACCACTACTATGGAACTAAGTGTTCCAAATTTAACTCGAATCCTTATGAAATAAAACCAATTGTGCTCATAAGTCATAAATTAGGGAAATCACATATGATAAAACACAAAAAGGGAAATCGGGCTCTAGAAAGCAAAATAATTGTGCGGGTCGTTACAAGTGTACTAATGGTATTATCTGCATGGAGGTGGCATGAGACCAAATATGAGGATGTGTATGATAAGTTTTCATGGTCTCTTAACGGTTTCTAAAAAACTCTAGGGATGTTCGAGGACAAACATATACTTAAGTGGGAGAGAATATAACAATCAAAGCTATTCGTTTTGAGTTTTAGTACCTCTCCTTGATTTGATACTTTCGTAGGTTTGTTTTGTGATTTATAACTTGCGAGTATGAGTGGATCGGGTTCTGGGAGGTACGAGAGTGATTTGGGACACTTGTTTCCTAACTTGAAGCCTTTAGTTGAGAAAGGTTAACCAAAGTTAATATTTTAGGCAAACGAGCCCGAACTTGTGATTTGAGCGTTCCAGTAGTTTCATAAGATGATTTTGGACATCTATGTATGTTGGGACTTGGGTCTCGTGTGGTGAATCTAGGTTGAGAATTGTAGTATTATGACAAGGAGAATTTTCAATTCAAGGGTAAGTCAGAAGGAACTTGGATAAATAGGACCGCTTTGTAGTGGGTCGGATCGGCATAGTAAGGGATACGGTTAGTTCTTTGGGTGCTTATGAGGTAATGAGTTTTCTACATGTGTTTCCTAGCAATGCTCTTGGGTGTTGGTGTATGCAGTACGTTGTGTAGAGTCGAAATCTGCATGTGTGAATTCACGGTTCAGTTCTGGAAGGAAGGTCAAAATTCTTAGGCGGCATTGGCAGTTTCAAATGACTAAATAAATGATATCTACGGGTGGCTTAAAGTATTTCATGTGGACTAGCATTTCGATGGGATCAATCAGTGTAGAGGAGTTATGTAGGGGTATGACCTTTGGTATTGGATTCGTGCGTTTTGATTTTTATGATGTGTGCCAGGTTTTTAGCATGATGTTGTGAGGGTAATTGTTAATGGAAAAATAGTCCTCTCGTGTGAGTCTTTTATATAATTTGATTACGTTGGGATGTTGTTATTGAGTGCATGAGTTGCGCAGGTTATGGTTTCGAATTGTATTGATGTGTCATGTCAGAAGTGGTCATTGGACCTAGAATGAATATTGTCAGAATTGTCTACAGCATAGTTGGAAGGATAAATATTGGGAGTCGACTTAAAAAATTTTGCTATAATTCCTGTTTGGGAAGGGGGAGCTTCATGTCTGACTGATCGGACAAATGGTTGTTGGTTTCTACGTGTTTCTTTCATCATCGGCAGTATATGGAAGTGTTAGAGCGATGCATTTTTTTATAAGAGGGTATGTACGGTATTGAGTTGTTTGAGCAGCTATGGTGATTAGGAGCTATCGCTATGGGTGCTTGAGCCATGCGATATATTATTTGATTTCATATTGGGTTATGGATATGGCTTGATACAGCATGGTTAGACTAATTCAGCTTATAGTCGCGGAAATTTGATCTTGCAAATTGATTCAGAAGTGAAAATGTAGTTCTAAGGTTTAGGGGTCAAGATTGGACTTCAAAATTTCAATTGTGTTGTGCTGTTAGACCTATATGGGTCAGGGTGACGTGAAATCATCTCGAAATATGTGCAAGGTAAGTTACATGGCAATGTTGGAGGTTTTTGGAACAACTTTGGGCACGTTCGAAGACGAACGTATGTTTAAGTGGGAGAGAATGTAACGACCCGGTCGGTCGTTCCGTAAAATTTACATTATTATTGTTTTTATTGCCTTGTCATGGGTTGGTTATGCTGTTTATGATGTGTTAGAGTCGTTTGGCTCAGGTTCAGAATGGATGAAGTGAGAATTGAGACATTTAGTATTTAAAAATAGCCTTATAGTTGGAAAAGTAAATTAAGAGTTGACTTATTGGTAAACGACCTCGGAATGCAAATTTTATGGCTCAAATAGCTTCGTTAGGTGATTTTAGACTTAGGAGTGTGTATGGATTGTAAATTGGAGGTCCGTGGTAGAATTAAGCTTGAATTGGCGAAAGTTGGAAATTTAGAAGTTCTTAGGCTTGAATTCGACGTAGATCTGGTGTTTTTGTGTTGTTTTGGGTGTTCCGAAGGTTCAGTTAAACTTGATTTATGTAATGGGACTTGATATAATGTTCGTGTGGGGTCCCAAGGAGCTCGGGTGAGTTTTGGATAGGTTTGGACTGTGTTGTGCTCGTTTTTCTTATGCTTCGGCGTCATTTCTTCAAGCATAAATGATATCATATTGAACAAATTAGCTCCGATTACTGTTTTGAATGAAGTATTAGACTCTTATCATAATTACGGACCTGTAGCAAAAAGAATCGTCGAATTTGGACATCGTATGAGGATTTTATGACCAATTTACCAAGGTTGCCAGATATTTCAGGTTAATGACGAAATTGCCCGGACGGCGTATTAAAAACCTGCATTATTTGCAAATCTTAAAACCTACATATCTCCTTCATTATAAGGTCAAATTGAGTGATTCAAAAGCCTAAATTGATTAGAATTTCACAAGAAATCCATTGGGAGCAGTAAAACACATGAACAGTATATATATATATATATATATATAACGAGCAGTCCGAGTTTTCTTCCAATTTTTGAACGGGAAAAAGCTTTTGAGGCGATTTTTAAGAGAGAAAACCATTGTTCTTCATTGAGGTAAGGATTTTGGACCCTAAAACTCGATTATATGTGATTAAGGATCAAAATATCAGTGTTTAATTCATGAAAATTAGTAGAAAAAGTGAAGTTAGGGCTTGAGATTATGAGACCTTCTAGGGATGATTTGAGGGGTCAAACGAACTCCGACTTTAGCGTTCTTTATATGTACGGACTCGTGAGATAATGAAGAACAGTTTTGTATAAAAAATTTTGAGTTTCGAGACGCGGGCTAGGGGTCGGGTTTTGACCAATTTCGGGTTTTTGAGCTAAATTTGATATTTTTCTATTGGAATTTATTCCTTAAGCATAAATTGATATTAAAAATCTGAACTTGGTAGATTTGGAGCACTCAGAGGACGAATTTAGAGGCAAACGCACTGCAGAATAGTATTTTAGCTGGTTTTCAGGTAAGTAACGTTTCCAAACTTGGTTCTGAGGGTTCGAAACCCCGAGATAAATGATTTATGACTATAATTAAGGTGACACACATGACAAATGACGGGCGTGAGGGAGTGCACCAAGTAATTGTGGCCTGGCTTATCCCATGGCACCACTTAGTGATCATTCCATGACAATATATGTGCTTCTATTAATGTGGTAATTGTGAACATGTTAGAAATCATGTTAAGTATAAATGTTAGGCTTCAGGACGGAAATGCTGAGACCTGAGTGGTCGTATATTGCTATCTCATTTGGTGATTAGATGTCATATACTCAGTCATGTTATAGCGTATCATTTCATATCTCAGTCCAAGTATTGTTAATTACATGCATACTTATCATTTTTCCAGGCTGATGGAGGCATTTGTGATCCTTGTGAGCGAGACTGAAGAGTAATGACTGAGTGAGGCCGAGAGCCTGTTATTGAGACAGTTATGAGAATGGACTGCACACTGCAGTGATATTTAAAGCATGCCTTTGTTGGCTTTAGATGGCGTTTGGGCCACTAGGGCCCCTCCGGAGTCTTTACACCCCCAGTGAGTGCATTGATGATGAGGGATGGATCTTCCCTGGGCATAGATCTTGTCCGTAGTTGATGTTATGTGAGGGATGGATCTTCCCTGGGCATGGATCTTGTCCGAAGCTGATGTTATGAGAGGGATGGATCTTCCCTGGATATGGAAATTGTCCGAGTGTTGTATTCCGGAGATGGATCTTCTCCGTGGGGCTGGACTGGCCTTTTTCCTCAGTACGGAGTGACTACGGTCACCGGTGTTTATGCATATTCCGGGATGGAATTTCCCTAGGCCTGAGAGCCATATATAGTACTGAGTGGACTTCTGTGGGAGAGTTATGAGCACTATGTGCATATCCATACTGGTTTCATACATATATTTTATGATGGCATGTGGAGTATACTGACATACTGGGAATATTTATTCATCCTGATAAACTGTTAGCATGTCTAAATTTTGTATATTATTTATTGTAAAGTTTTGAGGTTTTCTTCCGTCACTACTTCTCAGCCCATAGTTTGGGTTCGTTACTTCTGAGTTGGTGTACTCACGTTACCCCCCGCACCTTGTGTGCAGATCCAGGTACGCTTGGACCCGGTAGTGGATAGGGAGCAGCGGTTAGCGTTTTCATTGGAGTTGTCGATGTAGTAGCTGGCGATCACGACCTCGTCTTCTCTTTCTTATTTTACCTGTTGTTCTCTATTTTGAGACAATGTTGTCCATTTCTCCTTTTCTTTGCTTTATGTTATAGTAGCTCATGACTGAGTGACACCGGATCCGGGGTTGGAGGTTTTAAATTTAGTTTTTCAAATATTGTTTTTTAAACTTCAGATTCTTAGTATTATTAATAAATTCGTTTAAAAATCGCATTTTTACTGGAAATTGAATTTAGCTTAGTTAAAAAGGGAGGCTTGCCTTGGTTCCACGACAAGCGCCATCACGACTCCGAAATTGGGTCGTGATAAGATGGTATCAGAGCACTAGGTTAAATAGGTCTCACCAGTCATGAGCAGGTTTAATAGAGTCTTGCGGATCGGTATAGAGATGTCTATACTTATCTTCGAGAGGCTACAGAAACTTTAGGAAAAATCTCACATTCTCGAACTCTTGTCGTGCGAATCCATTGATTCAACCCGAAGCGTAATTCTTTGAACTCCTTTCATGTATTCAACCGCGCACGTGAGCGCTCAGTATCAGTCGTGCACCGATGGCTAGTGACTTCCATGAATGGGATATAATTCTAGCATGTTTGGGAACAGTTTGGAGGACTTGAGGCCGGATTTTTGTCTGTGGCTTGAGTGCCGAGATATTGTTTGTGTGAGCACATGTAATTGGGGAATCATATGTCCGTTGGTGTCCTTATTGACGAGACCTGGTGACTAGATGACTATGTGGTGAGTGTGATTTGAGGGTGAGATGTGGTTATATTTCTTGATTGTGACAAAAGGGATTGGTTGGAAGGATGTAAAGTCCGGAGTTTCATACCCTCAGGACAGGATTTAAATATATTACTTACCTCAAACTAGTCCGAAAAGCTACTCCGCAACGCGTTTTCCCCTCGAATCAATTTTCTGAGTGCTCCAAGTCTATCAATTTCAGATTCATTATATCAAAATATGCTAAGGGAATGAAACCCAATCGAAAAATATCAACTTTATGCACAAAATCCGAAATTAGTTAAAACCCGACACCTAGGCCCATGTCTCGGAACTCGATAAACTTTATACCAAAACGATCCTTATCATCTCACGAGTCCGTACATATAAAGAACTCCAGAATTGGAGTCCATTTGACCCTTAAATGTCCCCTAAAAGGTCTCTTAAACTCAAGCCCTAGTTTTACCTTTTTCTACTGATTTTTCCCAATTAAACACTGTTAGTTTGGTCCTTAATCACATATAATCGCGTTGTTGGGTCCAAAATCCTTACCTCAATGAAGAACAATGATTTCCTCTCTTCAAAATCGCCTCAAAGCTCTTTTTCCGTTCAAAAATGGTGTAAGTCGCGAAGGTTTTTTTTTTAATATTGTTCACGCGTTTTATTGTTCACCCGAGTTACCGTTCACCTAAGATACTGTTCACCCGAGTTACTATTCATGCTGCTGTGAAAAAAAATGCAGTAGCTTTTCTTCTAGTCTAAATTGATTCGTTAACCTTTTGAAATCCACTCGAGGCCCCCGGAAATCTCAACAAATATACCAGCATGTCCCATAACATCATTCGAACTTAGTCGAGCCTTCGAAACACCAAAAACAACATCAAAACACCAAAATCACATCAAATTCAAGACTATGAACTTTGAAATTCCTAAATTCCACCAACGGTGCTGAAACTATCCAAAACAACTCCGATTGACCTGAAATTTTACAGACATATCCAAAATGACATTACAAACCTGTTCCAACTATCGGAATTACATTCCGACCCTGATAGCCTATTTTGCACTGCCGACAGGAAATCGCCAAAAACTAACTTTCGTCAATTCAAGCCTTATTCCACACCGGACATCACAAAAATATTCCGGACACACTCCTAAGTCCCAAATCACCTAACGAAGCTATTCGTGCCATAAAATCTTCTTTTCGAGGTTGTTTACCAATAATTCAACTCTCAGTTGACTTTTCCAACTATAAGGTTATTTCTAAAGACTAAATGACTAAATTCTTGCTACAACCATTTCGATTTCAAGCCTACCAACTCTAACACATCATAAACAGTATAACCAACCTATGACAAGGAAAAAATAGGAATAATAATGAAACTTCTACTGAACGACCGGTCGGGTCGTTACAATATACATATCAACTGTGTGTGAATATGAATTCGCCGCGAAATACCGAAATTCCACCGGGAGTGTGTGCGTAATGGACACATGGATTTGTATCAGACACATAAATTTGTGTTGATTTTAGTACCAAGTTTGAGTTTTTATCATGCATAGACATATTAGATTCATGTAAAAATATCCGGGCATATCATCTGCATATGCATGTTCATGTATTTTACGCATGCATGGGACTTGATAATAGGTTATTTTGATTATTTACTACTTGTTTCATATCTCCTTTATATGCGGATTTAGTGCATTTGTATAAACTATTGACCTTGTTATTAGAAAAGTATGTTACTTATCCTCCTCTTTATTGTGCACCTTATAGATATCTGACGTTTCTTAGTTGTTTTTCATATTATTTTATATGTTTATGAACTGCATAAGTTATATTTATGGAGTACCTTTTGACTAAACCTTGTTACTATTCCGTCGAGATTAGTTTTGATACTTACTGGTACATTGGGTAAGTTTTACTCATACTATACTTCTGTTTCTTGCATGCAGATTTTGGGGCCGAGTTGTCATGGAGCTCGTGAGAGAATATTAAGATATATCGATGTTCCAAGTATCAGCTGCTAGTTGTTCATGGTAGCCTAGGAACCTTATTTTTGTTTATGTGTATTAAAAGAGATGGTGTATTTTCTCATATCTGTATCGTATTCCTATTGTTAGTTGTTGATGATTTGTGACACCAATTCTTACGGTAGTTTGTAATAAATTTCATGTTTTAGTTCCTTATATACATGATTATCTTCTATCGTGGTTACATTTGTGATGGCTAGTTCACCTAGTGAGTAGAATTAGGTATCATCACGACATGGTGGGATATAAATTGTGACAAATTGGTATCAGAGAACTAGGTTCACATGTGTTACGAGTCATGAGCAGTGTTTTAATAGTCTTATTTATGGATATGTAGAGTTTCATATCTATAAGCAAGCGGCTATAGAGGAAATTAAGGAAGGGGTCCCTTCTTTCATTCACTCTTCGTGTTGTAGGCCTGGAGTAGGATTCTGATATTCTTTCTTGTCCTTCCTACATGTTGGCGAGGACATATTCTCAGTTTGGGAAATAGCAGCTTGCGATGATATTGTGTATTAGGTGCGACATATTTTTGCGTAATACAAATATATGCCATTCTGGAGGACATGTAGCCAGTTGTAGACCACAGCTTAGGCTAGGGGAATTAACTTGAACGAGGTTGTGATTTAAGATTCATTAGTCTGATATATCCCCAGAGATGGAAGAGATGATATGATGAGCTACGAGATAGCTAAGTATTCATAGTTAGTTCACTACTAGAAATCTGGTAAAAAGCGACAACTAATAGCGACCAGTGTTTGTCGCTTATGTCAATTTACCGACCAAAACACGTCCAAACACTCTTGGTCGCTATATTGGTGGTCCTTTTACCTTAGCGACCAAAGTTGGTCGTTAAGGTAAAACGGCCAACTGTGCAGTGTAAACAAAATACCGACCAACTTTGGTCGGTACAATATTTTAATAATATAAATTAAATTTCAATAAAACTAACAAACTAAGTTAAAGCTTATTACAATTAGTTCAAAACCGGTTCTATTTGTCTAGTTCAAAGTATATAAAATTCAAGGAGTGTTTTGTACAACATCATCATCACCGTCTGATGAACATTTCATTTACAAGACGGTATAGAGAAGGGTCTTGTCGAGGAAGGGAAGAACGATCATGGGGAGGACGGAAGGAAAGGTCACGTTCAAGTTGAGCCTCTGGAGATGACTCACGTGACCGGGGAATCGGAAAATCTCCACTAGATAGGAGAGTTCTGAGCTGAGCTTGCATGCCAAGGTACTGGGCATCTCTAACCTGTTCTTTCCTTAGCCGCTTTTAGCTCGGATGTGAGATTTATCACAGTCTCCTGCATAGCCGAGAGGCTCTCCCCATCAAGTTGCTCGCCTTGCGAGGAAGTCCCTATTCCTTGCATTCCACACTTATAGCGATGGAATTTTTTAGTAGGAAGCCCGTATACCTTCCCCCATTTTGGACCGCCAGCAGCCTCCATCCATATGCTTTCAGCATTCTCGTCCGAAGGTTGGGTTGGCTCACCCGACTCATTAGGTGGCTGAGTGCGCATGAATTCCTCCACGTTAGTTGGAAGAGACCCTATATAAAAATTAAATTGAATTAGTATTTCAAAATTTATATAAAAGTAAATCAAAATACTTAATGAAAAGTGAAAACTTACATATACAGTTGAGGCACCCTCGACCCACCTTTCTTGATCCGTCTCTTTCTTCTTCTTTACAATATGAGTCTCTTTGAATATCTCATCTTGGTTCATTGGACGCCCCAACTTTTTTTCCTGAAAAAAAATTAATTTATAGTTAATAAACAAAATAGATATACTTTGAAAATTAAAATAAATTAAGCAATTACGTACTAATCTTCTTTTTATTGTCCCTAGTCTGATCGCACCTCCAGTGTGCAAGGAGTCTCCCTTCTCAGATGCGCGAGCTTCCTTTCCTTTTTCGCTCTTCTGTAAGAACTTTGCGGTAATCCATTGCCTTTGCAAATCATCTTATAAATTTTGAGGTAACCAGTCAGGCTTCTGGTTCTTCTTTCTAGCTTGGGAGAAAGTAGCGACAACTGCTTGTGAGCTTTGTGATAAAAATTTGTAGCCACTTCCGCGCTATAGCGGTGTTCCCATATACACTTGCTCTGTATTTCAAAAGTTAAATATTATATGGAAATATCATAAATATAAATAGTTAAATTGCTTAAAAGAACATTTATACCTTAAATTGATTGAAAATTTGCTCCTTCGGCGAGAATGGGAAATCAGTCCAAGTCGCATAAGGGTCATCATAAAGTTTTTTGATGGCTTTCGTGATTATCCTCGTAGTCTTATTACTCGGGATGAACCTGAAATTTAACAAAAAAAAGACATTTTGGTTCACTAGCAAAATCTGGATATGTCCTATCAAAGTGCTTCCAAGCTTCTCCATCTAAAGGATGACACATAACACCAGGTGGTCTTCTATTTTCAAAGTGCCATCTCATATGAGGAGCAGAACGCATCGACGCATATAACCTCTTTAACCTAGGTATAAGAGGTAAATAATGCATCTCCTTGATAGCAACCATATTCTCGCTGGAAAGCCTCTTGAAACGAGATTTTTCGCAAAATTTACAACTATCTAAATTTGCATCATCTTTATAATATAACATGCAACCATCTTCACAACAATTAATTCTCATTGACGAAAGTCCTAAATTAGAAACCAATCTCTTTACCTTATAGATATCACCAGGTAAGTTGATATTATGGTCACCTAGTTCGCTCATAAGGTCAATGAAAGAGTCCATTGCTGCTTGAGAAATATTCTAATCAGATTTTATACTTAGTAATCTAACTGCAACAGACAGCTCAGAGTGCGGACTTCCTTCCTGTAGTGGACGACTAGCTTCCTCTAACTGTTCATAAAAATATTTTGCGCCATCATTAGGAGTTCAACATTTTCATTGGGCTCACCACCTAAGTGCATCCCAAAAGCATCTGCAACCATATCATGAATTCTAGAATCACGATTTGTATTCTTCACCGACCTACTACTTTCACCCACAACCATGTTATGAAATATCCCACGGCTACCATCGATCTCTCCATGATTACACACAAAGTAATTCGCTATAAACCCCTTCCTATAAAGATGAAGCTTAAGATCCTCTGGTTTTGCAAACTTCATACAGTCACACCTAATTACTCCTTCACTTTGGTATGGTGGAAGTGACATTGCATGTCTAATAAAGTCATCAACCCCTTCTAAAAATCCTCCCGCAATCCCCGCCGATTAGTATAATTCCTATTGTACATCCAAGTACGATGTTTCATCTATACAAATAAAACAAGAACAAATTAATTTAGTTAATTCATATCCTAATATTTTTTTAGTTAACTAATTTCATATCCTAAAATTTCAACTTATAAACTACAAGTCCAATTCATAAACTAAAAGTCCAATTCATATCCTCAAACTTCAATTTATAAACTAAAAGTTTAATTAATAAACTAAAAGTTCAATTCATACACTAAAAATTCAGTTCATATCCAAAAGGTCCTATTCATAAACTAAAGGTTCAATTCATATCCTAAAATTTCAATTTATAAACTAAAACTTCAAGTCATAAATTAAAAGTTCAATCCATATCCAAAAAGTTCAATTCATAAACTAAAAATTCAATTCATATCCAAAAGGTTCAATTCATAAATTAAAAGTTCAATTCATATCCTAAAATTTCAATTTATAAACTACAAGTCCAGCTCATATACTAAAATTTCAATTCATAAACTAAAAGTCCAATTCATATCCTAAAAGTTCATTTCATAGCCTAAAATATCAATTTATAAACTAAAAGTTCAATTCATAAACTAAAAGTCTAATTCATATCCAAAAAGTTCAATTCATAAACTAAAAATTCAATTTATATCCAAAAGGTTCAATTCATAAATTAAAAGTTCAATTCATATCCACAAATTTTAATTTATAAACTACAAGTCCAATTCATAAACTAAAATTCCAATTCGTAAACTCAAAGTTCAATTCATATTCTAAAATTTCAATTCATAAACTAAAAGCTCAATTCATAAACTAAAAGTCCAATTCATATCCTAAAAATTCAATTCATATCCTAAAATTTCAATTTATAAACTAAAAGTTCAATTCATAAACAAAAAGTTCAATTCATACACTAAAAATTCAATTCATATCCAAAAGATCCAATGCATAAACTAAAGGTCCAATTCGTAAATTAAAATTTCAATTCATATCCTAAACCCTAGATTCTAACTAAACTATCTAGACAATACAAAGTATAAATCAAATATAAATAAACTAAATTCAACACTAATTAAACTAATTAGTTAATAAAATTAATTAATAAAACTAATTAAAACAAGACTTAAACCCTAGTCCTCATTAAAATACAATGTTCAAAGAATTGAAACACTAATTGAAACAATAAACTACAATGTTGAAATAATTGAAACAAAACTTAGAAATAACAAAGAAATGAGTTATAATTCAAACCTAGATTTTCTTTTGGTGGAGAAGGAGAGAGAGGGGCGGCAGTCCACTGGTGGCGCAGTGGTCGGCGACGGCGAGTGTAACGACCCGGTCAGTCGTTCCGTAGAATTTACAATATTATTGTAGTTATTGCCTTGTCATGGGTAGGTTATGCTGTTTATGACATGTTAGAGTCGGTTGGCCAGGGTTCAGAATGGATGTAGTGAGAATTGAGACATTTAGTCTTTAAAAATAGCCTTATAGTTGGAGAAGTCAGCTGAGAGTTGACTTATTGGTAAACGACCTCGAAATGCGGATTTTATGGCTCAGATAGCTTCGTTAGGTGATTTTAGACTTAGGTGTGTGTCTGGATTGTAAATTGGAGGTCCGTGGTAGAATTAGGCTTGAATTGGCGAAAGTTGAAAATCCAGAAGTTCTTATGCTTGAATTCGACGTAGATCTGGTGTTTTTGTGTTGTTTTGGATGTTCCGAAGGTTCGACTAAATTCGATTTATGTAATGAGACTTTTTATAATGTTCGTGTGGGGTCCCAAGGAGCTCGGGTGAGTTTTGGATAGGTTTGGGTTGCGTTGTGCTCGTTTTTCTTATGCTTCGGCGTTGTTTCTTCAAGCATAAATGATATCATATAGAAAAAATGAGATCCGATTACTGTTTTGAATGAAGTATTATATCCTTATCGTAATTACGGACCCGTAGTAAAAAGAATCATCGAATTTGGACATCGTATGAGGATTTTATGGCCATGTTACCAAGGTCGCCAGATTTTTTAGGTTAATGACGAAATTGCCCCTGACGGCGTATTAAAAACCTGCACTATTTGCAAATCTTAAAACCTACATATCTCCTTCATTATAAGGTCAAATTGAGTGATTCAAAAGCCTAAGTTGATTATAATTTCACAAGGAATCCATTGGGAGCAGTAAAACGCGTGAACAGTATATATATAACAAGCAATCCGAGTTTTCTTCCAATTTTTTAACGGGAAGAAGCTTTTGAGGAGGTTTTAAATAGAGAAAATTATTTTTCTTCATTGAGGTAAGGATTTTGGACACTAAAACTTGATTATATGTGATTAAAGATCAAAATATCAGTGTTTAATTCATGAAATTAGTAGAAAAAGTGAAGTTAGGGCTTGAGATTATGAGACCTTCTAGGGATGATTTGAGGGGTCAAACGAACTCCGATTTTAGCGTTCTTTATATGTAAGGACTCGTGAGATGATGAAGAAAAATTTTGTATAAAAATTTCTGAGTTTCGGGATGCAGGTTCGGGGGTCGGGTTTTGACCAATTTCGGGTTTTTGAGCTAAATTTGATATTTTTCGATTGGAATTTATTCCTTAAGCATAAATTGATGATAAAAATCTGAACGTGGTAGATTTGGAGCACTCAGAGGCCGAATTTAGAGGCAAAGGCACTGCAGAATAGTATTTTAGCCGGTTTTGAGGTAAGTAACGTTTCCAAACTTGGTTCTGAGGGTTCGAAACCCCGAGCTAAATAATTTATGACTATAATTAAGGTGACGCACATGCCAAGTGACGGGCGTGAGGGCGTGCACCTAGTAATTGTGTCCTGGCTTATCCCATGGCACCACTTAGTGATCATTCCATGACGATATCTGTGCTTCTATTAATGTGGTAATTGTGAACATGTTAGAAATCATGTTAAGTATAAATGCTAGGCTTCACGCCGGAAATGCTGAGACCTGAGTGGTCGTATATTGCTGTCTCATTTGGTGATTATTTGATGTCATATACCCAGTCCTGTTATAGCATATCATTTCATATCTCAGTCCCTGTATTGTTAATTACATGCATACTTATCATTGTTCCGGGCTGATGGAGGCATTTGTGATCCATGTGAATGATACTGAAGAGTAATGACCGAGTGAGGCTGAGAGCCTGTTATTGAGACAGTTATGAGAATGGACTTCACACTGCAGTGATATTTAAATCATGCCTTCGTTGGCTTGATATGGAGCTTGGACCACTAGGGCCCCTCCGGAGTCTTTACACCCCTAGTGAGCGCATTGATGATGAGGGATAGATCTTCCCTCGGCATGGATCTTGTCCGAAGTTGATGTTATGTGAGGGATAGATCTTCCTTGGGCATGGATCTTGTCCGAAGCTAATGTTATGAGAGGGGTGGATCTTCCCTAGATTTGGAAATTGTCCGAATGCTGTATTCCGGAGATGGATCTTCTCCGTGGGGCTAGACTGTCCTTTTTCCTCAGTACGGAGTGACCACGGTCACCGATGTTTATGAATATTCCGGTATGGAACTTCCTTGGGCCTGAGAGCCATATATAGTACTGAGTGGACTTCTGTGGGAGAGCTGTGAGCACTATGTGCATATCCATATTGGTTTCATACATATATTTTATGATGGCATGTGGAGTATACTGACATACTGGGCATATTTACTCATCCTGATAAACTGTTAGCATGTCTAAATTCTGTATATTATTTATTGTAAAGTTTTGAGGTTTTATCCGTCACTACTTCTCAGCCTATAGTTTGGGTTCGTTACTTCTGAGTTGGTGTACTCACGTTACCCCCTGCACCTTGTGTACAGATCCAGGTACACCGAGACCCGGTAGTGGATATTGAGCAGCGGTCAGCGTTTTCATTGGAGTTGTCGAGGTAGCAGCTGGCGATCGCGACCTCGTCTTCTCTTTCTTATTCTACCTGTTTTCTTTATTTTGAGACAATGTTGTCCATTTCTCCTTTTCTTTGCTTTATGTTATAGTAGTTCATGACTTAGTGACACCTATCAAGGGTTGGAGGTTTTAAATTTAGTTTTTCAAATATTGTTTTTTAAACTTCAGATTCTTAGTATTATTAATAAATTCGTTTAAAAATCGCATTTTTACTGGAAATTGAATTTAGCTTAGTTAAAAAGGGAGGCTTTCCTGGTTCCACGACAGGTGCCATCACGACTCCGAAATTGGGTCGTGACAGCGAGGCAGGCGACAACGGTGGTGGCACGGGGTGGGTAATGGGATTTGTGTGAGAGAAATAGAGAAGGGGAGGGGAAAGTGTTGAGAGAGAGTTGGGGAAATTTTGGGGAAGAAAATAAGAGAAATGGGGGGGAACCCGTTTTTGAGTCTGGCTTTAGAAATAGCGACTAACACTGGTCGCTATTTTGGTCGGTACATTAAGTTTTGACCGTTTGACCAAATTTTAAAAGAAAAAATTAAATTCTTTTTTTTTTTGTTTTCGATTTTTAAATATTATAAGCTATAAAAAAAATTATTATTAGCTATAAATATTTATTTTATTTAACTACAATTATTATAAATAATTATAAACTATAAGCATAATCTTTAAATAAATATTATATTAACTAGGTAATTACTTTTAATAGATTATAACAACATCTATGTAAAAGAATTTTTTAAGTTATATATTTAAGTATATGAGTAATTTCATACACACGCATACACTATATTGTAATTGATGATCAATCTTATACATTACTACGTACGAATAACTAATCAATTGATAAACCAATATAATATTATTCTATTGTATAGAGGTCGAGACGTTTTATTTTTTACATTAATCTATATAGGTCAAAATATTTTATTTTTTATATTCATCGATGCATCTAAATAAGTTATAAGTCAATCAATCAATTTACAAGTCTATCAATCCCTAAAAGAACTCGACCCTGTGTTCCTAGCGCCTCATGTTCTTATATATATACGGCTATCAAAGTGTGTGTGTGTGTATATATATATATATAGAGAGAGAGAGATACACACACACAGAGACACTTCATTGTAATAATATAATGTATATATAACTTGTTATAGTATATGTTAGTGTGTATATATATAACACACACTTCGTGCTACTTTAACTACATATATAGCATGTTATAGTATATGTTACTGTATTCATTATTTGTATTATAACAGAGTTAATGGATTACATTCATTCATCACTAGGTTATAAGTCGATGAATCAATTATAACAGATTAATTGATATAAGTCAAGACGTTTTATTTTTAATATTCAACGATGCATCTGAGTAGGTTATAAGTCGATGAATAATCAATTTACACACATATATATTTAATGATAAATTATATATACTAATTAGGATCTTCACAAGTCTATCCATCCCTAAAAGATTCCGAGGATATCAGATGATAAATTATGAATTGGACCAGCTTTTTGTGCAAGGATCATGTGTACCAATTAATGATGATATCAGATGACCCTAACATGGTTACATTATGGAACAGGATCAACCAATATTGAAGCAATGATGTTCTTGAGCTTGGTAGTGGAATGTGTAAATGCATCTCCATCATTGTAAAGGAGATCTATCACGCGTGCAAGATTGACAACTCGCATGAGAATAAGCATTGGTACTTCTCTTGGATACAGACATTGTCTGTTTATCTCTTTCCATGCATTACTTACTAATTTTTGAAGCTCCAAAAGCACCTCTTCTTTTGATGTTCCATGCTGCTTCATGTAGCACTCCACTGCTGAAGGTTCATGTCCTCTTTCCTGTTCAAACTACAAAAATGTGTTCACTTAGGGTCAGGATCGATCGAATTCAATAAATGAGCGGGTCAATAACCAGTCCAACCTTAGGCGGATTGGACGGGTCATTTGGGCTTGGGCCAAATTTTATTTATCAGTGAAAGAACATTAACAAGCATACCATATTCTTACCTCATGTCCAGCCATGTCATCCATCAGTCTGGCAATTACTGTTGAAGCTTGAACAATTAAAGGTTCATGTGTTACCCAATCCATGACATTCTTGTTTATCAAATTATCATCTATGCCAACTAAAGAAGTTGTTGCAACCATCATGTAACCACTAGAAACAAGTGCAACCTTCATGTACTCCTCAAAAGTTGGGACATAACAAGAAACTGAATGAGACCACTTTGCCTCCTCAAAATATGCCCTAGTCAACTTTTTCATCTGGAGTACAAGTCCAAAATATTTAGTCACTATGTCATTAAAGGGTCACTCAGGAATAGCTCATCAACTTTTTTTGGGGGGGTGGGGGGGGGGGTGGTTGGGGATGCAAGAAAATGAGATTGTGTACGACCAACTAAGGAAGAAATTAGGGCTTTTATACAAATAGTAGGTCGAATATATATACTGTTTATTTTTCCTAACTCGAGATTATATACTAATTATGTACGACTATATATGTACCTTACACTAATTATACATATACTAGTTACCTTTAGGTTAAACAATTGGATGAGTGACTATTTAGGTTAAGAGCACCGATATACAAAGTGAGAGGAGACATGTTAGGGATCAAGCCAAACTTCCATATCCAAAGGCACCTTGCCGGAAGTTAATGGCTTAAATTTTTTTTAAAAACATCTCACTTCTGCTGGATTAAGAATAATAATATTAGAAATGTAATTTCCTATGATTAAACATTGAACATGCAAATATATATTTTATGAACATGACAAGTCAATTGAAGGCACTACAAAATTCGTACACCAAAATGCATAATGTTGGGTGGACCTTTTAGGACATCATTTACATTTTGACTCCGGTAAAAATATTCTTGGGAAATAAGCATTCATGTTATATGAAAAATTCTGGCAATTGCCATAATTTATGGCAAACTCTGGTGTTATCATAAAAATATTTCTGGCGATTTTTATAATTATCATATTTTGTGGCAAATCCTGGTGATCATTATATATAATTAATTCTGTTAATTGTCATATTTTATTGTAAATTCTCGTGATTACCAGATGAAAACTTATGGCAATTGCCATATTTTATGAAAAAAATCTTATAACCTCCATATGAAAACTTATGTTGATTGCTAGGAGCGTTTCTCAAAATTCTGACTAGAAACAATTTTTCCAAGACTTATCTTATCGGGGTTAAAATTTAAAAGCGACACCGAATGATCCTACTTATACAAATAACAATAATTTTCTCTTTTTATGTTTCGTTAATAGTAATTTTCAAAACTCCTTTTTCAAGTTACAATCAAATTTATATTCAAACGCTAGCAAAGTAAATTTACTCGGAAAAAAAAACATTCAAATAGTTATATGAACGTCGTAATACAAATTGTAACTAAATAGATATGACCTCATTTTTAGCGTAGTCAACCCGATAAGATTCTCCTCTCTTGGTCAATTCCTCCTCCATTTGAGCATAAACATCGAGAATGGCAAGATAACAGGATTTCATGTATGGCGGCAATTCATCGGTTGCACTAACGTCCCATCTGCTTGTCAATAATCTTATTGGTCAATATGTAGTACATAATAAACAGAAATAATATGACCTTATCTCCGCATAGAAAATTTACTTTTATACGTAAGATCTATCGTGAGAGAACTAAAAATAATATTTTCTTAATTTCAACGTTGTAATTGGTCATGAGGACCCATTTCCTCGTTAGGCAATATGCCCCTCCTTTCCAAATGTAATTCTTTATCTACTACTCCCTCCCTCCCAATATGTGGCTCTTTCCAACCCAATAGATGAGCCGTATTTAATATGGCACTGGGTTTAAGAAGGAAAGACTTTAAAACTAGTTGTCCTATAATTTGCTGAGCATAAAGTGTATACTTATGTATATATAGTCATACATATACTCTTTTACTCCGTGTGTTTACTATATACATTGAATATTGATTAGTAAATGTTTTAGAACAAAAGAAAGAGAGAAGATCTGGTATTTGTCAAAAAGATGGAGAGGAGTACTATATTGAAAGTAGAAAAAAAGTAGGGACAAATTGTGAAGAATTTAGCAAACCTCTCAATTGCCTCTGTGAAACACATAAGTTCATCGTAAGTTCCATACACATCGTAGATATCGTCGATAATGGCAGCCAAGGCAATTACTTTAGCGAGCATTCTTCTTGCAATAACAAATTTTGGCTCGAAGTACACTCCCAATGCCCAAAAATAGCTCTCTACTAATCGATCTCGTGCAAAAGGACACTTGTTTACAATGTTCAAATCTTTCCACCACCTAAATCAAAAATAAAATCTTTCAATTAGTCTCTAACTAAAAAACATCTGTTGTCCTACACATGATTAAAACCCAAGTCATTGTGCAAAACCTAATAAAATAAAGCGCATATATATATATATATATATATATATATATATATAGAGCAGGGATATCTCTTAGTAATGTCTAATGGCTACTCGCGTGATTTGGAATAGAGTTAATTTTTTTTAGATGGTAACATATTCGTATATATTAATCAAATTAGTACTTAGGTTGTACTGAAATCATATTTACAAGTAGACAAAAGAAAAGAAAAGTTTTGCTATGCAGTCCTAGCGAAGTTCTAGAATTTCTAGGATTGGCATAGTATCCATTGTGTAGCTCGTTTTACACCGGAAACAAAAAAGTAAAACACAGTTTAGTTTGACCTTCGGTATTGAGTTGCTTCTGTACTCAAAACATCTAGAATTCCTTTCTTTCCGGATTATCCACCAATTACATGCTAGGATAGTCCTCCATCTATCTCTGTCTCTTGCTCCAGCTCCAGCTTTATCCCAGCTAAAAATCACTTCATTAATCTTACTAGGCGTTGTCCAAGCTATACCTCTGAGATTAATAAAGATTTTCCATAGTTAGATCTGTTTTCCTGCATTGAAGAAATAGATGGTTGATTGTCTCAGTTGTTTCCCCACATAGAAAGCACCTTGAACAAAGTGGAATCCCTCTCTTTTTGAGATTGTCTTAGGTCATGACAGCCTCCTTTGGTAGCAGCCAAGTAAAACAAGCTATCTTATATGGAACTTGTACTTTCCAAATATGCTTCCATGGCCAATTAGTTAATTGCATATTTGATGTTGTAAGAGCTTGTATGTTGAACTCACCTTATACATGCCTTTGTTGTGCCCCTGCCACCATAGCGTATCCACCCACTTTGTAACCCTTTAAAATCTTTCAATTGTTTGTAAAACTCAGTCAATCTAGCCATCTCCCAGTCATTTAACATCCTCCTAAATATAAGATCTCCAAATCACCTTAGACTTAAACTTCGGATTCCAGTTGTAAGATATCTAATGAAACCGTCGCTGGAATTGAGATCTTATTCAAAGAGAAAGATCTCAAATATCTGGAGGTTCTTTTTGTATATTATATGGATGATCCGATCCACAAGGACCATGATTGGGAATTGTTTGATCGTCTTTCTCTTTCTCTGAGGAAGAGTCGAAATAGAATCAACTTGAATCGTCGTTGGCGCACCTCTCCTAACTATTGCCCATTTATTCTGGAATAATCTTTTTAGGAGGGACAAGTTTACATATTTCTGCCAAATCCTTCTATTATTAAGTACGGCTGGTACCATTTCGATGTGTTCAATTCTTTTGAACAAGAGAGGTTTGATGCTTTTGAATCCATTGTATTAACTCCACTTCCTACTCGCAGTATGCTCTTTATGATCTCGGCTTATGATTCAATTGTCATGTATTTAGCTATTGATCCTCAAAGTTTATGTTTTTATGTGGTCGCAGCATCAAAAAGAAGGTAAATAGTAGGTAGGCTTCCTACTTTTCCACCCAAGATCAGTGCCAGTTGCTCCATTTTAGGAACTTCATCGATGGGGAACAAGTGGCTTTTTCTCCAATTGATGTGCAGTCCTGAAATGCCTTCAAATAGACCAAGATAATTCTCAGGAACCTCAGTTGCTCCTCATTTGCATCACAAAAAATTAAAGTGTTATTGGAGATGTGTAACCTCCATACTATTGTTTTCATTTTTGGCTATCTCAAAACGTTTTATCCAACCCTGATTTCTTGTTGTTTTGACCATATTGTTAAGACCTTCCATTGCTAATATGAATAGAAAAGGAGACGGAAGGTCTCCTTGTCTTAAACCTCTGTGTGCAGGAAAGAATCCTTCGGGAGATCCATTTATAAGAATAGAGAATCTAACAGTGGAGATGCAACGTTTTATCCATTTGATCAATTTCTCCCCAAAATCCATTCTATCTAACATTTTCAACAAGAAGTTCTACTTGACATGATCATATGTCTTCTCTATGTCTAATTTACAAAGATTTCCTGGCTTCTTCTGTTTGATTCTAGAGTCCACAACTTCATTAGCTATCAGAACAAACATCCATTATTTGTCTTTCCTTGATGAAGGCCATTTGTTGTGAGTCCACCAATTTATCTATCACCTTTTCGAGTCTCTCTGTCAAAACCTTTGAGAAGAACTTATAAACACTACTTATCAAGCTTATAGGCCTGAAATCTCTCAGTTCCTTAGCTCTTGTATTCTTAGGGATCAAAGCAATGTATATAACATTGAAACTTTTTTCAAAAATTCCATGGGAGTGGAAATTCCGGAAAGTATCCATAATATCCTTCTTCAAAACATCTCACCACTGTACGAAGAAGCCCATTGTGCAACCATCAGGTCCAGGAGCTTTATCTACTGCACACATCTTCAGACAACCTAAAACCTCTTGTTCCTTAAAACTTCCTTGCAGAAACTCCTTTTCTTCCTCAAATATTACAGGACAGTTATCAAAATTGCTCGCTGGTCTCCACCCTTCAACCTCTGTATACTATCTTTTATAAAAAATAAATAATCTCACTCTTAATTCGACCTGGCTCTTCTATTGTTTCACCATGGGTCACTAACTGGTCTATGTTGTTGCTTTTCTTGTGAGCATTAGCAGTTACATGAAAGAACTTTATTTTTCTATCTCCTTCCTTAAGACAAAGGGCCCTTGGTCTTTGCCTCCATGCAATTTCTTCATTTGTTATGTGCTCTTCATATTCCATAAGGAGAGATGTCTTCTTGACTGATTTATCCTCCGTCAAGGCTCTAATATCCTGAATTGAATCAAAAGCTGCTAGTTGACTATGGTATCAATTTGCTTGTCATCAACTATCAATTCTAGCTTGTCATCAACAATCAATTTGCTTTAACAGTTCCAAAGCTTCTTCTTCATGCCTCAATAAGTCAACCCCAAATATTTTCCCCAGTTTGATCAAATTTTGATGCACCCCAAATAGTCGCATCCATCTCTTTCTCAAGAAATAAATCCTGATGTTGAATGGGTTCAACATCTTCCACTTCCCGGTCATTAAAATCTATTAGGAAACTCGAAAAGAAACATGTTTCCAGTCATCTCCTACATATTCACCCCAAACATTGCTTTCCAAGTAACAGAGGCCTATCTCCTAATGTACGATAGAGTGGAGTGATTTTATATCACACATTTGTGGACCCACATCTTTTATATTTGGGTCCACAAAATAGCGTCATGTGAGGCACAAAATAAAATTTTTCGATACAGTGGGTCTCTCAGTTACTTCTTCCCCAAAATACCAAAGTATATATCTCTGTACTAAACCTGTGTCCTTTCACCCAGGTGGCACGAAATGACTATGGCACAGTTGATTCACGGAGGATATTTGATTGCCATATGCTCTCACTCACAACTTTAGTATAGGGATATTTTGATGAACCTTTTAAATCTTAAAAGTAGGGGTGTTCATAAAAATCCGAAAAATCAAATCAAATCGATCAAAAAAATTGATATTTTTTAAGTTTGGTTTGGTTTTGGTTTTGAATTTTAAAAACCGATCAAAATCAGTTTGGTTTTAGTTTTAATAAAAAAATAACCGGAAAAAATCGAACCAAACCGACTATAAAAATAGCTATTTAAATTTATTATTACTCCTATATATATGTATATTTTTATATAAAGTTCCTAAAATTTTATGGTACATATTAGTCATTTATATTATTAGTCTGGTTCTTTGCTATATAATCATCTAATTCTTTACCTTTACATTTTAGTTTGATTGGTAATTTTATTTTACTAAGTACAAAAATTTATTTCATGTTAAAATAGTACAAGAAAAATAATCAATCATCACTATTTGATTTAATTATCATCAATATATCTTGGTAAATGATAGATTTCTCAAAGAGCAATTGATTTGATAGTGTTATGTTGAAAATGTAGTCGTCGGTATATGTGTTTGGTAGTGTATGTCTCATATTTAAGGAAAAAATCGATAAATAACCGAAAAACCGATAAAAACCGAATCGATAAAAAACCAACTTAATTTTTTTGGTTTAATTCTGATATTTGAAAAAACCGACTTATTTAATTTGATTTCTTTTTAAAAAAAAACTGATCCAAACCGAACCATGAACACCCTTACTTAAAAACGATGTCCTTTCATCCCGCATTCAACGTTGTTTCCGGGATTATAATAACTGATTTCCCATTAATGACAAAATACTCATATAGGAAAGAGAAAGGTCTCGGAATGTTAATTAATGACAAAATCCAGTATGGAGTAGAGTTAATTAAAATTTTCTAGGTAAAAATTAAAGAGTTCCATCTAATAGCTTCTATGAATATATACTAAGTTGCACGAAAAAGTTATTTTTGGATTTGCCTTGCAACGTTGAATGGCCAGAAATGCAGTTCAATTTGTTTTATGCTTTGTGGCTTTGTTTTCGGTCCAATATAAAGAGAAATGAAGTGATATAACCTTTTCTTGCAATGGATACATCATGGGTAGGGGTGTTTATGGTTCGATTTGGGTCAGTTTTTTTAAAAAAGAAACTAAACCAAGTAAGTTAGTTTTTTCAATATTGGAACCAATCCTAACCAATTAGTCGGTTTTTTATCGAATCGGTTTTTGTCGATTTTTCGGTTACTTATCGGATTTTTTCTTAAATATGGGACATACACTACCAAAGCATATTCCGGCGACTACATTTTCAACATAACACTATCAAATCAATTGCTCTTTGAGAAATTTATCATTTACCAAGATATATTGATGATAATTGAATAAAATATTAATGAATAATTTAAGTACTCAATTAAAAATCGATTTATTTTTAGCATGAAATAATATTTTTTATACTTAGCGAAAGAAAATTAGCAATCAAACTAAAATGTAAAGGCAAAGAATTAGATTATTAAATAGCAAAGAACTAAACTAAAAATTTAAATGACTAATATCTACCATAAAATTTTAAAAACTTTATATAAAAAATATACATACATACATACATATATATATATATATATATGTGTGTGTGTGTGTGTGTGTAATAATAAATTTAAATAGCTACTTTTATGGTCGGTTTGGTTCGGGTTCTTCCGATTATTTTTTGATTGAAACCAAAATCAAACCAAATTTGATCGGTTTTTAAAATTCAAAACCAAAACCAAATCAAACCTAAAATGTATCCGTTTTTTGGTCAGTTTAATTTGGTTTTCGGTTTGATTCAATTTTTCGGGCTTTTATGAACACCCCTAATCATGGATATTGTAGTTCTTTAGGGGAAGATTTGGAGGAGAGGAAATTCTTAGAAGAAATCATGTCCAAGATACACCTTGTTCTTCTCAATTAATTTTGAAAGGAGGTGAATGTGGTGAGCAGGGGAAGGCTCAAGTTTGGAGGTCTAAAGTCAAACTTCTTTAGAGGCCTTAAACTATAAAAGATATATCATATAGAATGACTTGTTTCATATTCAATAGTTGGCATATGTAAATTCTAATAAATAATAAATAAATAAAAAAAGCAATATACTACTGCAAGGTAAAAATATAAAAATAATAAATTTCAAAGTAAATAAAGAAATAATAATTGAAAGTTAGAACAATAAAATCTAATTCTAGAAGTCCATAACTTGATATCAGAATAAAATTTCATAGCCGCTGCAGTGCTTAAAAGAATGAAAAAGAAGAAATTTTAGTTTATTCAATATCTTTCATTGGTAAAAAATCATTCGCACTAGGTTTACACCTAACTAAACATTTAACCTTAAGAATAAATAAATTAAAGTAAAAATATATATCACTCAGCCTTCGTTAAGTGTTAAAAATTATATATGAAAGGCAAATTTCTTATATTAATTGGCTTGGTATAAACAACTTATGCAAATAAGTTTTTATGGCCTTTCATCCCTTATTTTTTTAAGACAATAGACAACTTAGTAAGAGGAAAAGAAAGAATATCAAATACAAGTTTTATTATGAGAAAGAAAAAGATGAATATTAATATTAATTTAAATTAATTAATAGTCACCACAAACCACATTGGCTAAGTAATGCTTTATTTTTATTTTTTTTTACAAAAAAATCATATACTCTTTTACCATATACTATTAGTCACCACAAATCACATTTTACGGGGATATTTACATAAATAGCCCCCTAGATTCACCGAGTACCTTTTTTAACTGGTATATAAAGATTATATACTAATTATACATATATATTATATATGTGCAGGTTATTTTTAGTTTATGTGATTGAGTGAGGTAATTTAAGTTAATTCTTCTTTAATCCACCTTTCCAATTTAAAAAATATAGTGAGTGTGTCGTGATCAAATAGCGAGTGTATTATCGCGCATTTTTCATAAAAAATAAATAATTGTGTACCTTGTAATAGAACATAGCTCCTTCCTATGCTCCTTTTGCAACAAGTTGAAATCCAACTTTGCAAATTCCAATAATAGTTCATTCTTTGTGTCATAACTTTGGTACGTAGATAGAAATCTCCTTGCTTCTACCCTCGTTAAGCTCATATTTATTGGCTGATTTAGGGCATGCATTACTTGTACCCTAAAGGAATCACTCAAGAAAGGAATCATTGGTTTTACATGATTTGATATGAAGACTAAGGCTTCCTCAAGAATATCCTCTCCATGTACTCTCATATGTGCAGCTTCATACAAACTTAACATTGCTGGCACGTTAGTCGTCAATGCCTTGTCAAAATTTCCTTCATTGTCCTTGAACTTTTTGAACACATCTGTTTACACCATATTAACCATTCAAAATCTATTAACCGATATCAAATGAAACTCCTACATATGATGTATAATAAAATAAATTAAAGTAAGCGAATTAATAGTGTCACATTGTTTTTGATAGACCGCCGGCTCTAGAAAAGATAAATATCCGAAAGAAATAAATGATAGAATAAAAATACTTTGCCCATCCTGTCATGCTTATTACCATAAAGTAGACCTATGGCAACGGTTGTAAAACCTCTGCAATATTACAGAAAATCCGTTGCAACAACTTTATTGCAATCTTTCCACACCCGTCTCATTCTTCATCGTTGCAATAGGGCTAATGTAACGGTTTTATCGCAACAATTCCATAATTGTTGTAATAGGGTACTCCTATTACTTATTGCAATGCTTATGCCGGGATATGTTTTATAATGACTTATAGAAGCTATTGCAACGGTTTATAAAAGCGATTGCAACATTTCATGAAAAGTCATTTCAAATTTCCTGATAATTTCATTATTTTAAGGCTAAAATATATAATAAATAGTAGTTAGCAACTGGATCTTAATGACAACTTGTCATTGCTGTTTTAGAACTTCAGCTCTAAGAATGCTGAAGTTCAGCAAATACAAAACAAACTTCACTCCTGAAGTTCATCACAAACATAACAAAGCTTCAACTAAAACATGCTGAAGCTCAGCAAATATAGAACAAAACTTTAGCTAAAACATGCTGAAGTTCAGCAAATACAGAACAAAGCTTCATCTAAAACATGTTGAAGTTCAGCAAATACAGAACAAAACTTCAGCTAACACATGCTGAAGTTCACCAAATACAGAATAGAACTTCAGCTACTAGAATGCTTAAGTTCAGCAGTTACAAACAAAAACTTCAGCCAACACATGTTGTTGATTTATTGAACTTTGCCATTTTCACTATGAACTGAAGTTTTCGTGATTGCCTTTGCAAGTCAAGCCAAACTTCATTCAAAAATATCTGAAGTTTTGCTACACTTCAGACAAAAAATTTTGCTACTTCAGGCCCGTATACCTGAGGTTAAGTGAAAAGTGGATATGCTTGCAATTTTTTTTTACAAATCGGGTATAAATTAAAACGTGACTCAAAAAACATGTGTAGATGCAAATACCCCGAAGAATTAGGGGGGTCAAATTTGGCCCAAACTCAAATGACCCGTCCAACTCCCCAAGATTAGGCTGGTTATTGACCCGCCAATAATGGGAAGTTTTCGTAACTGCAAGATTTAGAAGACTATATCATAGAAAATACAACAAATACTTATATTACATTGCATAGAACTATTCGTTACCATATATATCAAAAAAGATATACATCTCCCTTTATTTGTGCGAAACTTAATAAATTGAATTAACATGACCCAAAATTTCTGGCATACTTTAAAGAATTAGGAATGTTATCAGTTAATATATCTAACTCCCCCCCCCCC
>MDKI01010788.1:0-17541 GCA_005239505.1 Nicotiana paniculata | reverse complement strand
CAGGATTATATTTGCAACGCCCGCTTAGTCTTCTACAAGACATAGTTGAGCGTGATCAAGGACCGCTGGATAAGGAAAGTGTTTTGTATAAATATCAGGGGAGAGGGTACAAAAAGGGGGGGCTAGTTCAAAAATACACACACACACACCTATCTTAGAAAAAAAGATGGCCCATCACCTCAGGCCTTGTGCCAAAAGGGAGAAAGATTTTATGATCTTTGTATTCATCTATGGTTCGACTTTATCAAATAAACGGAGACCTATCTCGCCCAAAATTTAGTGAATCTTTCCCTTATTTACTTTTCGTTACCATTTGATATTATTGAAGTTACCGTCTTTTTCTTATGTTATGGAATTCAATCGATACTACAACTGATTTTAATGTTCCACTACGCTTGTTTATTCTTGTTTTTTTTATCTCAGATCTAGAATTAATTATCTTCGACTAAGATTTACCCTCTATCTCATTATTTAATTAGTTTAACAAAAAGGCTTTAAACTTTTTGGTCAAACAATTTGGCGCCGTCTGTGGGTATTTTCTAGCCAAAGTTTCAGTTTCCTCTAAATCTAAATTCAGTTCTAGTTTTGCTTCCCGTCCGTTGTAGCTTCATCCTTTCGTTACAAACACAAACTTGGAATTTGTAGGCGAGCTCTCAGCCAAACAAACCAGGGGTAAATCTTTGCATGAAATCGAAATTATGTTTGATATCAATACGAAAAATACGTTCTAGTAATGGTTTTGGTACGTCGTGAGTGTAAGTTGTCGGAGTAGGATTATGACCATTATGCACTGAGCACGTCCACAATCCTATTTCCATACTAACGCTAGACACCACTCTATACCTTATGCATACTGTCCTCCCTCCCTTAGAAAGGAATAAAAGCATGTTGTGTAATTCTTTGAAACGATAAACTTGTCCTACATATATGCTTGCGGTATGGGTTATGATTCCGTTATCTTTGTGCACCCGGGATTGGATCAGACTGGGACTCAAACTCGAGATCCCAGCAGGCAAAGTAAGTGCTCAGTCTGTGGGATGCCCGAATTTGACTAACAACGAAACTGAGCACGAGGCTGAGATCAGATTTAAAGCTAGCACTTGATTACAGAGAAAAATGGGTCGTTCTATGACGCGACTCTCAATTCGTTGCCAATCAAGTCACAGAGACTTTCCAAATGTAAGAAGAGGATACTGCAGAAACACAATGGTGTATATATCTAAATCATGTCACCCGAGTTTGATGGATGTCAGCCCGGCCAAACCCCTCGAGCACAGAATTCCAAAGCAGACAAAACTGACAAACTGGTAACAACCACAAAGCACAACCAGAGAAGGGAATGTGGCCGCTCTCCTCCACCTGTCAACCAATCAAGTCAAGGTAACAAACAATTTCATTTGGTTTTAACTTGCTACTTTTCTTAGAATGGGATAGGAACAAGATCATTCTCCCAGATACACGAAAGGGGAACGACCGCCGTCACAAAAAGGGGGTTGAGGTCCGAATCCTTCAAAAAATGGCACATCAAAAAAGGTTCTCCACACCATATCATCCTGCAAACAACGATCAAGCGAAATCCCCCAGTAAATCGATACTTAAAATCATAAAGAAAAAGTCCATATAGACTAAGACTGGGTTTCCATCCCGGAAAACATGCAAGTCTCTCCAACATATGCAGGCAGAGCATAAGTGCGTGAAGCTCACCCATATTTTCGCCAAAGCGACGCTGATACAATAAGTTAACTTCAACCTCGCTTGAGTTTATCACAAGCTAAAATTTGACCTCGTTTGAATTCACGTCCATGTGGCCCCCAGCCATCGTCAACTAAAAAAGTTAACTTCGACCTCGTTCAAGTTAACAACAAGTTAAATTTGACCTGGCTCGAATCAACTATGGGTTATATTCGAACTCGCTCAAATTCACGCCCAGGTGGTACCCGTCCATCGTCAACTAAAAGAGTTAACTTCGACCTCGCTCGAGTTAATAACAAGTTAAATTCGACCTCGCTCGAATCAACTACGGGTTATATTCGACCTCGCTCGAATTCACGCCCATGTGGCCCCCAGCCACATTAACTAAAAGAGTTAACTTCGACATCGCTCGAGTTGACAACAAGTTAAATTTGACCTCACTCGAATCAACTACGGGTTATATTCGACCTCGCTCGAATTCATGCCCATGTGGCCCCCGGCCATCATCAATTAAAAAAGTTAACTTCGACCTTGCTCGAGTTGACTACAAGCTAAATTCGACTTCGCCCGAATTAACTATGGGTTATATTCGACCTCGTTTGATTTCACGTCCATCATCAAACAAAGTCCATACCAACTTCGCTCGAATAAACTCACATTTGACCAACTGATAGACGGTGGATTTTGCGAAAAAATCCAAAAAAAGAAAAAAGAAAAAGGCCAAAAACATACAACAAAGGACAAATCAGCTATTCCATTCCAAGGAAAATTAACATCTTACAAAGGGCCAAAAGAGAGCTCCCACAAAAAAAGCAACAAAGAGAATAACACAAAAAAACTAAGTACAAAAGGAAAAATTAAGTACAAAGGCTTCACGCTGCATTATCGCCACCCGCCCCGTCACCACTCTCCCCGCTTGGTTCAGAGGTTTCACCTCCACTGTCGTCCTCTCCATCAGCATATTCATCATCAAAAGTAAGCCCGTCTTTGGCCTCTTCACCTTCACCAGCCTCCGGTGTCGTGGGGTCATAGCCGCAGGCAAGCTGGGCCTCACGTTCTTTAGCACGAACATCTTCGAAAGCATCTTCGGGAACATTCCCTGCCGTCAGAAAACCCTTATGTATATCCCGCTAAGCCTCAGCGTGAATCCACATCTCGTACAAATGACGGGGAAAATCAACAGAGGCAGATGCTTGAGAAGAGTCGTGAGCTAACAACCATGCCCTCTCAGCCTCGAGAGCAACAACTTGATCTCCCGGGTTTGAGACATCTCTCTCAAGCTCACCAATTTGCTCATTGAGCCGCGCCTTGCTCAATACGGTCGTTTCCATCTCAGTTGCTCGTTCAGACATGAGAACGCAGATAGAATCCTCCAGTGTCGCTGCCCTCGCCAAAGCGGCTACTCGGACCCCCTAAGTCCCCTCCAGCTCGGTCACCTTCCCTTCCAACTCAGTCACCTTCCCCGCACACTCGACACTTAGACTGGCAACTATAGTGGCATTTGCTCAAGCTACGCTCACAGGGCCACCACTTTTGCCTGAAGATCAACACACTCAGCCACGACCTTCTCGCCCACCTCGAACTATTCTTCCTTGGGCCTAAGCAACCCCTCGAGTTTTCTGCATCTGCCAATGGACCGCATCAGGTCCTTATCCATCCGCTCCAAAGGATTGAAGTGTTACACCATATCTTCGTACGAAAGAGAATTTGTAAGTCAATTGATGTAATCTTAGAAATGAGATCATCTTTGAGAGTGCATAACGTAAGTTAATAATGTTATCTTGGAGGTTACAAATATTTAATATCATGAATAACAATTACCGGGAGGGTTGGAAAGCTTAGATGTTAAACGAATTGAAGAAAATAAGTTTTGTCGAAAGTAGACATGTCTGGAATGTTATAACATGAACTTTTGGGGTGATTAACATGATAAGGGGTTTATATTATGAGTTATATTAGCCATATGATAGTTGTGTGTTACGTTTTGAATTCAAGCAAGTTGTGGAACAAAAGTTGGCAGAGGTCATGACAAGTTACATTCATAATATACTGAAAATTAGGTCAAATGTAACTGAGCTTTTCTCCCAATATACTTGGAGTTATTGGATTATCTACCTATCAAATTGAATATATATGAGTCTAATTTTTATCACATTAAACCGTTTGCCTATATGACATCGTAGTAGAGAGATATTCGCATTTTTACGAGATTGCACCAAGCAGCGCTTTATGGGACCCACAATGGCGGTTGAGATATATTGATATATATACGACCCCTCAACCCCGTTTTAACTCATTATAGGGTGATTAACATGATAAGGGGTTTATATTATGAGTTATTTAAGCCATATGATAGTTGTGTGTTACGTTTTGAATTCAAGCAAGTTGTGGAACAAAAGTTGGCAGAGGTCATCACAAGTTACATTCATAATATGCTAAAAATTAGGTCAAATGTAATTGAGTTTTTCTCCCAATATACTTGGAGTTATTGGATTATCTACCTATAAAATTGAATGTCTATGAGTCTACTTTTTATCACATTAAACCGTTTGTCTATATGACATCGTATTAGAGAGATATTCGCATTTTTACGAGACTGCACCAAGCAGCTCTTTATGGGACCCACAATGGCGGTTGAGATATATTGATATATATAAGACCCCTCAACCCCGTTTTAACTCATTATATTTCAGTATATTCATACCCTAGACACCTAAAAAGACTCTCTCAAGGTTCTCTCATGAACCAAGACCCAAACAAAGGTAAACAACACAAATCAAGTGTCGGGAATCTCGTCGCACTAGTAAGTTTCTTGTTCTTCTTGTTGTTGCTGATTTTTGGGTGGTTCCAGCTCGTGTGAGAGGTTGTTTAAAGTGGTTTAAATTCTATAAAATACTCTCCCAAGGTTTTCATATCAACCCTATGTTATTTCAAGTCTTGCAAATGGATTACAACGTATTTCAACATCAAAAGTTAGTATTAGTGAAGAACAACACCTCTTTGAGGTTGTGTTGTCATTGAGGATGGTTGTGGGCTGTGTTTGGCTAAAATTTCAAGTTTTTTCTACTGTATAAGGTGATTATAATAGACTGCTAATTGTTCTTAATCTTTCTTGTATGTTGGTTAAGTTTTTAGGATGACAAACTACAAGATAATACTTGGATTAGCTTAAGTCACTTCTATGGTGTTGTATTGACATTGAGGGCTGTTGTAAGCGAAATATAACTTGGATATAGACTTGAAGCTACTTTAAGAGGTATTTTGTTTGTGTTCTTGCATGTTCTTAAGGTTATCTTGATGTTGATTAAATTAAATGGATGTACTAGACATGAACTAGTGAATAAAGTTGCTAATTGACGATAGTTGGAGTTGTGGATTGTTTCCTTTGTCATAAATACATGGTATAAGGATGGAATCATTTATTAATGAATTAATTATCATGTTAATTATTATGTTAAGTTAATTTAAGAAGTCCATAAGAGGTGATATGGGTTATACGGATTCCAACCAGAGCTTACCGCTCGTCGTGAAGTAGTTGTGACTTGTTGTTGTTATATGGTGTCTTGTTATTGATATTTATATGTTGCTGGATTTCTATGGCTGTTGTTGTTGGTATATGGTATTGGAGGAGGCCCTTGTTACAGGGGAGATGCTGCCCGAATTTACGTAAATAAGCTAGTAGTTTAATTTACAGACTAAGCCTTTGCTCAACACTGATCTTGAATCTCCTTATGCTATGATAGATTGAGTTGACTTGATTGAAGAGTTGATTGGAATGTATTAAGGACTCAACGTGGTTAAGGTACGTTAAGGCACTTACTTTTTTCTTTTGGCATGACCTAAAGTGAAATAAACATAAACAATACGCTAATTCATAACAGATCTACTCCTAGAAACTAAGGTTGTCTATGTTGTTATTTCCTTGTAAAGTTATTCTAAGCAAGTATGTATGATCCTTGAATCCTACTGAGTTTCGTATTGAGGGTATGGATGTCCATAATGTTAAACGAAGGTGGCAACGACCTTAAGTCAATCCGAAAGGTTTAGAATGTGATTCCATGAGTTTAGCATGGATTATATATAGTATCTATTTTACTCTATCGAGCCGCAATATGGTCGGCCGGGTACGGCCCCTATTGTGAAATCACTGATCAGTTGGTTTTACCGAGCTCCACGTGGCCGGGTACGATCCTACCGAGCCTTATGATGGCCGGGTATGTTTTTACCGAGTCCTCTTCAAGGCCGGATGCGATATGATGATGATGCCCACAGAGGCGTATGTTTTTAAAATTTTATGTATATATATATATATATATATGTATCATGCATTTCATGTCAGTAGCCCTATAAGGGGCTCAGATGCTACAGGTTGTATCTCCTCTATCTCACTTTACATTACTGTTCTTATTTATGCTTTCCTGCCTTACATACTCGGTACTTTATTCGTACTGACGTTCCTTTTGCCTGGGGGACGGTGCATTTCATGCCCGCAAGTCCCGATAGACAAATTGACATTCCTTAGTAGGCTACTAGCTTAGGGGAAGGTGTTGCTGCACTCCACTTGCTCCGGAGTTGCCTATTTGGTCAGTATGATTGGGACATGTATTGACTGGTATGGTGGGGACCTGTCCCGACCTTTATGATGTTTATGTACTCTTAGAGGCTTGTAGACAGATGTAAGGTATGCGGATACTTCTACGGCCTTGTCGGCCTATGTTTTGAGTTTACAAATGATCATGTCGGCCTTAAAGGCCCGTATGCCACATGTATACGTTTCTATATCATATTGCTTCGTCTTATGTCTGGTATTCCCTTATGTTTTATTCTGATTATCTCATGACGGCCCATATGGACCATTTAACCATGATGGTGTGATAAGAAATATACGTTACGTTGGTACTCGGTTGAGTAAGGCAACGAGTGCCCGTTGCAGCCCTCCGGTTTGGGTCATGACAAAAGTGGTATTAGAGCAGTTATGTCCTAGGGAATCTACAAGCCGTGTCTAGTAGAGTCTTGTTTATGGGTGTGTTGTGAACCACATGTATAAGCAGGAGGATATAGGGGATTTAGGACTGTCACTCTTTCTTCTTACACTAGATCGTGTGGTAGAGCTCAATTGCAAGAATTCAAACTCCTAAATTCTATTTTATTCGTAATACAAGGATACCTATATCAACAAAGACTGTTGGTAAGAGATTGAGTGTGGATGTGGAAGAGTTGATCAGAGGAACTCGATTTTGCATCATGCTTATGAAGAGTAAATTTAAGGTCTTCAGTAGATTATGTGGGTATTAAGACGTGTAAGCTTCTTGATAAGGAGCCCTAATGCATGAATATCTATCCACCCATATGGTTTAAAAACTAACGAGAGAATCAGAAGGTAGATACAAGTTTCAACAAGTAAAAGAAGCAGGGTGGAGAAGGGTACGAGGTACCCAGTTAGTGAAGATTATCAACATTTACAGTTCAGGCAGAGAAATATAAGTATTATGAGTTACCTTCAATAGTAACAGAGGTATGCACAATTAGTCACACCCATCTTAGTTATGCCCTATGGGAGCTAACATATATTATTTAAGAGAAGGATGAGATATCAGGATCGGGCTAGGGTTATAGTAACCCAAAATGGTGGGTGGGTTGTTAGCATTAGCTGACATTTTCGAAGGATATTGCAAACGTGGAAATAGTTCTCCTTGTGAGACACCCCAATGGTGCACTCTAGAATAGTACATTTAGATATCAATACTAGAATGTCCAGAAAAATTTAGAAGATTGGCACTGGAATCCTAGAAGGGATAAATATTTACCTTTGCATGGCTCCCATTCCAAGTAAAGAGAGAATTCTAGGTGACCCGAAGAGCCAATGGATACAGCAAGGGGAGCTAAAAGCGAAAAAAATGGTTTTGTTGAAGTTTTTGTAATAAGGTAATAGACGAAAATATTAGTAGGAGAATAAGAAGACATTAAATGAAGTATTATGAGTAAGATAAATTTTACAGGATTACAAAGCCTATAGTCAAGTGAAGGAAAAGACAAGAGGATACAGGTCTTGAGACAATACAAGAGTATAAGCCATAAAGGCATACCCTCATTTTGAGAAATGAGTTGGTGACTCAAACGTGATTACCGGAAGGAAGAGTTAGACCCTTAGATTAATAGAAATTAGTATGGGCTAGTGAACAAGATAAACTGAACATGAATTTGGGACCGAAGGATTTGATAATAGTCCTCATCGTAAGACATTCACAATGCGTTCTGGCGATAATAGAATGGAAAACAGAAGAATAACCTTTAAAGGTCATTTAGGAAGACAACTCCCTAAAGCAAGCACTGTGACTAGAGTTAAGCTTAAGGGACTAAGTTTTCCATTTACACCACGTGTCACCCTCGTGCGTAAGGTACTCAGTTATCTTTGGTACAGAAAGGTTATCGCAAGGTGAGTAAGATGTCAGTGAAGATGTGAAAAGATGCCAAAGATGATGAGATAACTATGGAATAAAAAGAAGAATGAGGTAAAAAGGCGAAATGAATGAGATTGAATTTATTCAGATCCTAATGATATGTTACGACTCCAGAACATTATGCAAGCATGACGCTGGTAAGAGGCACTAAGGGTACCTAGCAAGTATGTTAATTAGTAAACAAGTGTGAATGGACACTTGATACATAAGAAGCCAGTGCGAGGGTAAGTTAAGACCAAAAAACAAAACATAACCCAAGAGGGATTACGTTTAATATAAATATGAAAATGGACCAATGAGTAGACTGTAGTTGATTCAGGAAGATCCTAGTTATAGCTAGACAAGAGGTCATAGATAAATCAACAGATCGTGCAAGATAAACGTAGTGAAACCTAACTTAGGGAATTCAGTCTCGCAAATATGATGCCATCGTGATCCTTGAGTAATATTCAGATAGGATTTTGGTAGTTAAAGGTACCGTATAAGTGTTACGGAAATAAAAGAAAGTGTCACTAGGGAGCTAGTAAAATTTCACTTCAGAAGCAACCCTACGAGCACAAGGGCGTGGATGTAAGTAACTAAGGATAATAATAGGCGAGTAAGAACATAAAAAATTCCATCAGGTATACAATGTAATAAGCTCGTAGCTTTATAAGAGTCAGCAGTTCTTCCTTAAGTACTACAATGAAAGCCTTGCTGAGGAAATAAGGAAGAAGGTTTCCACCTAAGCATAATGACCTAAAGAGGAAATGATCTTGTAACAACAATCTCACTACAACATTGTATGCACTCCATAAGAAAGTGTCACCTATCGTGGATAATGAATGGGAAGAAAAAAAAAATCAAAAGCTGATATTTGAGATCATATGAGTTACAGGCAATTCCAGTATTCGTGGGCACTAAGATAAGCCAAGTATCCATGTAGTAGTTGGCAAAATGACCAGGAAAAGTAATTGCTTACATTTAAAGACAATTGAGAAGGCACGAAAGGAAATCTATGGTGCTAGAAAGTTAAAGTTTGCAAGTAGTATAAATAGATATGTGTAGGTCACAAGATAAAGTATTGTAGAGTGACAAGGTTTTAGGTAGATAGGAGTAAGGATAAGAAAAGGTGAATCAGAAGGTAAGAAGAATATGTAAGGCCTCGGAATTAAGCCAATCAAAACAAGAGAGCTGATGGTTTCCATAATTTATAGAAAGCTTAGTATAGCTTGAATGAACTCAAAGGGGTTTAAAACTAGGACCATTTATAAGGGATGGAATGCGGCCCTGGTAGTAGAATAAGGGTGTAATTGTGATAGATAAGAGGATGACATTTAGGCATTTGATTGAGTAGTCATTTAAAGGAAAGGGATTTCATAAATTGCATGGGATTAGAATAACCCAATAGATGAACCACATCGGGATGCTGTGAAATATGGTTATTGAAGTATAGTATCGTCCCTGGGTGGATCAGGCAAATAACTCCAAATGTTTCCCGAAGAGACGTTAGCCTTAGTGACAATATATTACATAAGAGGTTTCAAGTTATCAACGATAGATTATAGATCAACATTAATGTTAATCAACAATAGATGGATAAAAGTTCCAAAGTATGAGATGAGATTAGGATATTATTCCTAAGACGAACAGTAATGAGGAAGCATTAAGGGACTTAGATTTATACATATAGGATAATCAGTGAGAGAGTAACTTGGAGTTGGGTAGAATACATTGGTAATAATAAATCGAAGTAAGAGTTATGGTATAGTATTACCTACCTAGTTGTAGTAAAGCTATAAGCATAGATAACCGAGACTATGAAACAAAATATAGCAATAGTCATAAGTTCGACAAAGTACTGAGCGAAGAACTTCAGTACACCTATAGATTCCTAGAGGGACAACTTATCAAAGTTCTGTATATGTTTCCCAAAGTGAGGCCTAGAGATTGGCTAAAAGCAGGAGGAAAAGGAAAGAAGAGTCGCATAGACGCACATACAAGGACAAAGTCGTACAAGATGCATGAAAGAAGGTAGCAACATTTACGAGATTGGAAGAATTCGGACAACACGTTGTGGTGTGAGAAAGAGGCCTAAATGGGGGTATGCCCTGACCCTTGGATTTATTCACAGAATAGTTGCCTATATGGAAAGGGCAGCAGTAAAATATTTATAAGAGTTATTGATTATGAGACTGATAAGCACATCAGTTAACATTCGAGGACGAATGTTCCAAAGGGGGGATGAGGCTACACCCCATATATTCGTACGAAAGAGTATTTGGAAGTTAATTGATGTAAGCTCAGAAATGAGATCTTCTTTGAGAGTGAATAAAGTAAGTTAGTAATGTTATCTTGGAGGTTCCAAATATTTAATATCGTGAATAAAAATTACCAGGAGGGTTTGAAAGCTGAGATGCTAAACGAATTGAAGAAAATAAGTTTCGTCGAAAGTCGACATGTCTGGAATGTTATAACATGAAATTTTGGGGTGATACTAGGGTGCTTAACATGATAAGTAGGTTATATTATGATTTATTTTTGTCGTATGATAGTCTTGTGTTACATTTTGAATTCAAGTAAGTTGTGGAACAAAAGTTGGCAAAGGTCATCACAAGTTACATTCATAATGTACTGAAAATTAGGTCAAATATAATGGAGCTTTTCTCCCAATATACTTGGAATTATTGGATGATATACCTAGAAATGAATATATATGAGTCTAGTTTCTATCATATTAAACCGTTTGTCGATACAACATCAGAGTAGAGAGATATTTGCATTTTCGTGGGACTGCTCAAAGCAACTCTCCATGGGACCCACTATGGCGGTTGAGATATATTGATATATATAAGACGCCTAAACCTCGTTTTAACTCAAATATTTCAGTATCTTCAGACCCTAGACACCTAAAAAGACTCTCTCAAGGTTCTCTCATGAACCAAGACCCAAACAAAGGGAAACAACACAAATCAAGTGTCGGGAATCTCGTCGCACTAGTAAGTTTCTTGTTCTTCTTGTTGTTGCTGATTTTTGGGTGGTTCCAGCTCGTGTGGGGGGTTGTTTTAAGTGGTTTAAGTTCTGTGAAATACTCTCCCAAGGTTTTTATATCAACCCTATAATATGGCCTCGTGTGGGAGGTTGTAGCCAGATGTCAGGTATATGGATACTTGTATGGCCTTGTCGGCCTATGTTTTGAGCTTACAAATGATCATGTCGGACTTATAGGCCCGTATGTCACATGTATAAGTTTCTATATCATGTTGGGTCGTCTTATGTTTAGTATTCCCTAATGTTATTCTGATTATCTCATGACGGCCCATTTGGCCCATTTACCAATGATGGCGTGATAAGAAATATACACTACGTTGGCACTCGATTGAGTAAGGCAACGTGTTCCCGTTGCGTCCCACCGGTTTGGGTCGTGACATGAAGATTTTCGCCCGCCCTGAGCCGTGCATGCATCTCGCGGCACTTGTCATGATACTGGCGGTACTTCGAGACCATTTTCTGAAAAATGACAGCATGTTTTTCCTCCTGACGAGCGCTCTCAGTCTCCAAGATAAAAGTTTGAAGAAGGAAAAGAGAAGAAAAATAAAGGGTCAGCAAAAGCGGAAGGCGCGAAAAGAAGAAAACAATAAAGAACTTACCCTCAAATCCATCCCGGCTACGCCCCGTGATAGGCTAGCATCGATGATCTCCTGAAGGTCCCTGTTTTTGGCAGCAGAACAAAGAAGGGCGAATTGGGGAACCAGGCTCATCGTATCCTCCAACAATTCGCAATCCGAAGGAATTTCGATCAAGTGGGAAGGACTCACCTCGACCCGGGTGAACCCCTCCTCAAACATTATTACATCCTCACGATCAATATCAGAGCCGGATTCATAGTCGCCAATAACCACTCCCTTCGCCCTCTCACTTACCAAAGAGGGTGCATTGGCTCGCTGTGAAGTCGATGGGCCCCTCGAAATGACCTTAACAGCCTCTGAACTCTGCCGTCCTTCCAAGGGAGCCTCCACGCCCGAAAGAGGCACCACCTCCGCGCCCGAGAGTGGCACGGTCTCCACGCCCAAACTAGTACCGTCGCCCGGTTCAGACATAGACAACACGAGATCACCCCGCGATCCCGGTCACCCCATCAACCACTATCCTTTGCCTTTTTAACGGAGCCTCTTCGTCTTCGCCCTGCGACGACTCATCCACCAAATGAACTATGGGAGCCAGAACCTCCTCCAGAGGAGCAGCTTCCTAGCGGCCGAATCCATGTGGGGCCGTAATCTGTGAAGCAGCGGCGATCTGAACACTCTCACTTACAACCGCAATTAGTACAGGTCCATTCGAGGCACCCGACTAACGAAAAGTAGGAAGGAAGAAAGGACGGAACGAAGGGCAAAGTTGCTAAGGGAAAGACGAAATGACTCACTGGCAGAAAGTTTGCGTCCAAATCTCTCATGGAACAACGACCACATTTGAATCCCCACAGAGTGAGGAAAGATTTGGCTCACCCAATCGCGGATGTCAGTGACAAGCGAAGGGGGGTCCTTATCGGCTGGAAAAAAAGAGAAAGGAAGAAAGAACAATCAGATCACCGAAAAATTGAAATGAACAACCATTCGTGAGAAAAACTTACGAGCATAGTTCCATTCCTCATGGAAATCGTTAGGATTTGACACCACATGTTACGTTCTTACAAAGAAGAAGTTGTCCCAAAAGCAGCGATTAGTCTTTTCGTCCATCTTCACCACCAGACCCTTGGTCCCATGATGACGAAGGTGTATTATCGTACCCCTGTGAAAACTTAGTACTAATAGGTGAAGCAGGTGGCGGAGAGAAATTCCCCGGTTAGCCAGTTTCGCGTACTTGATTAGCATAAGGAAAATCTTGTATATATACGAGGAGAGATGAGTCGAGCACACACCATAATAGTGGCAAAAGTTTTCTGCTAAGGAAGTAAGGGAAAGTGTGTAACCAATGACAAACGGGTATGCATAAAACGCGCAATACCCTGGGCGATGTATCTGCACGATGTCTTTACCAGCAGGAATGAGTTCGACATGGTCAGGAATCCTCCATTTAGACTTAAACGCAGTAAGCATCACAACATCCATTTCGGAAATAACGTGCTCAAGCTCGTCGTCAGGAAAATTCTTGAAATCGGTCTTGGCCTTCCCTGAACGTGGAATTATCTCGTCCACAGTGAGAAAGTTCTCATCTTCTACCATGGCTATCCCTTCTTCATGAGAGGGCATATCCATTTCTGACGCAACGGTACTGACGGCTCTGTCGAAGTTAGAGGATGCACTAGCCGTTTCTTCTTTGGTTGCATAGATGAGGAGGGTAACAAATGCAGGAAACCTTAAAAGAAGAGAGATGGAGATGTAAGAGTCTGAAGAAGGAGAAGAGAAAGTCTAAGGGCTTTTTGAAAGATTGGAAACACATTAACCCAAACGAAAAATTCTCTTCTCTATTTATAAGAATACAGGCACCGCGAGCGGGAAAGCCAAACGCCGCCACATTAATTCCAACTGACGTAACAGTCAAGTATAGTTCTCGAAGCGTCACATCGCCACCTCACCTTAAAGGTTTCGCCCCTCGACTAAGACGCTGATATTTCTCAATTTGCAAATTAGCGAAGTCCGCTCGCCGAGCTCGTCCAAAGATGACCCCGACAGGTGAAGGGACTAACTGTATGGGGAAAAATCTGATCAAAAGGATTCTACATAAGGAAGAAAGACCAGGAGTCAGTCAAGCCAAAGTCCCGTACAGGAAGCAAGGTATGGGTGAGTGGGTCAGCTACGGTCGAGGTCGAACCCTCGGATCGGCTCGAACGGTTAGTTCGACACTCAGACATTTTAGAGGACTATTCTACAGGATATTTTAAGAACTTGGATACTCTGGTTAAGGACCGTTGGATAAGGAAAGTGTTTTATATAAATATCAGGGGAGAGGGTAATGAAAGGGGGGCTAGTTCAAAAACACATACACACACACCTCTCTTAGAAAAAATATGGTCCATCACCTCAGGCCCTGCGCCAAAAGGGAGAAAGATTTTAGGATCTTTGTATTCATCTATGTTTCGACTTTATCAAATAAACGGATATCTATCTCGCCCAAGATTTGGTGAATCTTTCCCTTATTTACTTTCTGTTACCATTTGATATTATTGAAGTTACCGTCTTTTTCTTATGTTATAGAATTCAATCAAGACTATAACCCATTTTAATGTTCCATTACGCTTGTTTATTCCTATTTTTTATCTCAGATCTAGAATTAATTATCTTCAGCTAGAATTTACCCTCTATCTCATCATTTAATTAGTTTATAAAAAAGGCTTTAAACTTTTTGGTTAAATAATAATGCTACGCGTCAATTGTAGCACTGATATAAAGTTAAAAGATGATATAGTTGTGAAGAAAAATAACTTTCACTAATAAATAAGAGAGGTCATTTATCCCTTTTGGTGAAAAATATGTTACTATTTGGAAAGTGTTATAAAACAATAAAAGAAGAAGAAGAGTATTATAGACAAAAGTAAAGAGGAAGAATTCTTATTGATTTGGGATGAATTACAATGGAATAGGACCCCTCTATTTATAGGGAAAGAGTGACTTAGCTACCAATTAAAATCTCTCTAAAATATAGACATTCACCATAAATACAATTCTATTTATAACACCCCCTCCCTCCTTGAATGTATATCCAACAGATAATGTGCATCGTTAAACCCTTAACTAAATTAAAACCCAGTGGAAAAAAATTCTAGAAAAGGAAAAAGATTACATATGTTTAAAAATACGCCTTTTGGTTGTCTTGTTAAAAAACTTGCAAGGAAAATCCAGTGGGACAAAATATTGTAAAGAAAAAAGAGTATAACGCGTATTAAATCTCCCTGATGATAGCATCAATTCACATCCTTGAGCCTTCACATTCCAATCTTGTGCACTAGCTTCTTGAAGGTTGACATCAGTAGAAATTTGGGGAACAAATCAGCCATATTATCACTTGAATGAATATGTTTCACCTTGAAATCATCATTCTTGTATATAAAAATATAATGTCTTCATATAATGTCGTGGAATAGCCTTTAATATATCTATAGAGGAAACAATTCTCGCTATCACATTATCATGCTTATAGGTATAGCAAGATACATATGTGCACATATTGCATGTAGGATGTGGTACTTCAAGACCAAGAATTATATATGCTTTAAGCAACTTAAATCCTTCAGGGATTATCATAAAAGTTAAGTCAAATAAGCCATATAAAAAGACTTTAGATTTATATCAAGTTTTATGCCATGCTAGACATATAAGATAGATAAAAGTGATTGCACTCATCATTGACTTTATACTTTCAAGTGTTTGAACGACATGTCTTTCATATGAAACCAATTCTATTTGAATTGTGTCTCTTGTATTTGGCCAATATTTTTATGTCTGTATTCGACAGACTTGAGGTCCTCATCTATAGTTAGTGCTATGATAGATGTCGTCGACGAAAAATTTTATCAGTTCCAATATTTTTTTCATAAAGGCATAACATAGAGATCTCTTCATTCATATTTTCAGGTACCTGAACCTCTCTTGAGATTTTATGAAATGTTATTTCATGTGATCTTCTAGATCACTTGCCTCCTTATTATGATCATTTTGATCGTTTGCTTATCTTCTTTATCACGGATTTTATTTGAAACTGATTTGTCTATACGCTTTAAGTGTAACATAGATTTTGTCATTCTAGGACTTATTCTAGTAAGAGCATTTACAGTGAGAATATAGTTACTTTCTTTGAGTCAGCAAATGCGTCTGGCATGCTTTGCATTGCAGATGAATTATCCTTTTATAATTCATTCCACGTAACTTTTTCTCAACTGTTTATTTTGTCTCCCTCTCATGTTAGAAAAACTAACTTTCTTCCTCAATTTTGGGAACCCATCTTTGTGCATTACGGTGTTAATCAAAATATACACCGCACATCAGTAATAATAAGATGGAATTATTTGGTTCCTGCTCCTGAACCACTAGTGAGGGGAGAATGTAATATACTTTCTAAAATGTATATCAAACTGATATAAATAACTTTGTTCTCATAAGTAATAGTTTAGCTATTAAGTAGAGGCACTAAGTAAATTATTTTGCTAAACCAACTGTATTGTAAACCAATTTATCAAGTTAAACTTTCTTGAATAGAAAATCTAAAAATTATGCTCGAAATTAAATTATTGAGCAAGTTACCTCGCAAAAACCAGGTTGATGGTTAATAATAATCGCACATGGTACTGATGCGAGGCTAGAATTCATAGTTTTACATGTTATATGCCCTACATTTTATGTGCGTTAATGATAAAAATACACTTTTTATGTGCATAATAGAGTCTATTTCATGTGTAGGTGAATTGGAGATGGAAACCGAGCTAAATGGATGCAAATACATCGAAAATACGCTCAAGAGGCGAGGAGGAGTGCATCGGGCTATAGCCGGGCGCCAGAGCCCAAACGCCTGACCCTGCCTGGCGTTAGCCAGGCGTTAGAGTCCAAACGTCAGCCTTAGCCTGGCGTTAGCCAGGCGTTAGGGCCCAAATGCCAGGTCACAAGTTCGGTCAATTCCGAGTTTTGACGAGTTTAAGTAATTCCCGGTTGGAATAGAAGTCTCCTACACGTTTAGGGTTCATCTTAAACATATAAATAGACCCCGTAAACACAACTTGAAGGAGAATGGGAAGACATACGAAGGATTCGAAGAGAGAAAACCATTGAAGTGACAAAACATTGATTTTTACATCTTGTATTCATTACTTTGTAGTTCAATTATGTGATTTCTTTTGGGTGTGATTCTTATGAACATGAGTAGCTAAATTCTTAATCTAGGGTTTTGGTAGAACCCGTTGGAGATGAATTTGTTGTGATATTAATATAGTTTGGTTGATTAATCTTTATTTGTTCAACTACGCTTTTATTGTAGCTAATTGTATGGCCATCAATTAGATGTGCCTATTTATTATGTATCTACTTGAGAGAGAGTGCATATTTAGGTACTTGTTTGAACAGCACCACTCTCGGCAAGAAGATGGGTTTGCCACGTTAGAAGCTATGATGCAGCAGGTAATTGGGTCAAATGCCAAAATCAGTGAGAGAGTAGATGTACATGATGCAGCTATTAAAAATATTGAAGTACAGTTGGAACAGATATCTATGGTAGTGAACAATCGTCCTCCTGGAACTTTACCTGCAGATACTCAGGTAAATCTTATTGACCAGGTCCCCAGGCAGCTGATGGCAGTGACTCTTCGCAGTGTCAGAGAGTTAAACTTGGAACTGGAAAGAGGTCATGAAAGCAGACATGTCGAGACACTAGTACCCAGGCCGATTGAACTTGATGATTCAACAAACTTGACCAAGGCAACAGT
>ML336795.1:4065-113397 GCA_005239505.1 Nicotiana paniculata | reverse complement strand
GTCACTTTAAGTGGAGAAACTCCCGTACCCCCCTTTGGGGCGTAAAAAAAGGAGGTGTGACAGTAGCATATTTGTAGGCTTTGAATAAGTGCAATCTCATCCCTTTCTCATTTTATTGCATTCTTCCTTTATCATTACATAGTTACTAGAACCACTTAACTCTAACTTGATGCCACATCACTACATATTCCCCCTTTTTGGGGATTATAAGATTTAGTACTACGACTATCTACCCACAGATGTTTTACCTTTTCATCTTTGGCGTCTTCTTACATCATCTATGACCTACTCGCCTTGCGGTAATCCTTCTGCACCAAGGATAAAAAATTTCCTTACTCACAAGGGTGACACTTAGTGTAACTGGCATATACAGTCCCTTAAGCTTAACTTTGCCCACATTGCTTGCTTTAGGGAGCATCTTCCTGAATGACCATTTTCTAAATTTCTCATGAATATTCTTTTGTTGTTCATTCTGTTATCACCGGAACAAAATATGAAATTCTCATGATATCGACCATTATCAACTCACTCAGTCCCTAATTCATGTTTAGTTTATCTTGTTCACCAGCCCATACTGATTTCTAGTACTATGGTTCTAACTTTTCCTTCTGGTAGTTGCATTGGAGTCACAAACTTATTTCTCGAAATGAGGATATGAATTTATGGCCTATACTCTTTTGTTGTCTCAAGGCCTGTCACCTCTCGTCTTTTCCTTCCCTTGTCTATAGATTCTATAATACTATCATTTTTTTATTTACCGTTGACATCCATGTATCACATCTTACTCATAATTCTTCATTAACTTTCTTCTTATTTTCCTGCTAACATCTCTGTCTACCACTTTATTCTAAAAACTCCAACAAGACATTCTTTTGTTTTTAGCTCCCCTTGCTCCATCCTCTGGTTCTTCGGGTTGCCTAACATTCTTTCTCTACTAGGGATGGGAGCCATACTAAGGTAATATTTATCCCTTCAAGGCTTCCAATGCTTATCTTTGTAGTACTCACATCTAGATGTACTATTTTAGAGTACACCATCTCGGTGTCTCACAAGGAGATCTATTAGCACATTTGCAATATCCTTCGGAAATGTCAATTAACGCAAACAATCTATCCACCATTTTGGGTCACTCTAACCCCAGTCGGATCCTGATATCCGTCCTTATCTTATACTTCTTTTGTTAGCCCTCATAGGGCATAAATAAGATGGGTGTGGCCAATTGTACATACCTCTGTTATTTTTTAAGGTAACTCAAAAGGCTTATATTCCTCTGCCTGAATTTGTAAATACTGATAATCTTCATTAACTGTGTACCTCGTGCCCTTCTTCATCTTGCTTCTTTTACTTGTTGAAACTTGTACCTTATGATTCTCTCATTTCTTTTCACCATATGGGTGGATGTTCTTGACTTAAATCTCCTTATCAAGAAGCTTACACATATTAGTACACACATTATCTACTGAAGACCTCACATTTACTCATCATAAGCATGATGCAAAATCGAGTTCCTCTGACTCAACTCTTCCACAACTATATATCTTACCAACCATTTTTCTGAATGTAGGTATCGTTGTATTATGAATAAGATAGAGTTTAGGAAATTGAGTTCTTACAACTGAGCTCTACCACACGATCTAGAGTAAGAAGAAAAAGTGACAGTCCTAAATGCCCTGTAGCCTGCTGCTTATAAGTGTGGTGCACGACATACCCATAAACAAGACTCTACTAGACACGGCTTGTAGACTCCCTAGGACACAACTGCTCTGATACCACTTTTCTCACGCCCCGAACCTGGGGGACGAGACCGGCACCCGGTGCCTCACCTATCCTTGCATACCAACTTGCAAATAAGGGACTCTGAACATATAATGTCATACTTTGGCCATGGGCCACATTGCAAGACAATTGCGAATGCTGACTAAACATCAATATAAAATTGGGCCGACAAGGCCGTCATAACTACTACAGCTGACAATCCGACAAAGTATACATAAAAGGCCTATAAGCCCAACATACTGCACTAACTAACAGGACATGTCCACAAGCCTCTACTGATGGATATACTGTGATCGGAACAGGGCCCCGACCTGCTCGTAACATATATACATAAGATGTACATAAAATTATAAACCCGGCAACTCCGAAGGTCATGGAGCTTATCGATCAAGCTAAAATCGGGCAACACCTAATGAGGAGGTCTACTCGTCTGTCTGTTTGAACCTGCACGCATGAAATGCAGCGCCCCAGAGAAGGGACGTCAGTACGAAATAATGTACCAAGTATGTAAGGCTTTATACTGAAAGCTTAAACTGAACTGATAATATAATAAGTGAAAGTAACTGAAAGTCAAAGATAATCTGAAGATATGCTCACCTACTGATACTTACTCAACTCTCTTAATATAGTAAGTAAAATAATTGTCCGGCCTAGGCTCGGTATATATATATATATATATATATATATATATATATATATAAACTGCTATGTCGTAGTAGGCTCACTCACAGACGCTCGCCATACTAGGCTCTGTATCTTAGCCAACTGGGCTCGCTCATAGGCGCTCGGTCACGGTAGGCTCGGTATATAACTTACCATCTGATCTGAGGTTTCCCAATAAGGGTCTGCCTATCGGTTATAGCTCGATTGTAATGAAAATATTGTAATACTGTATATATAGATTCTCTACTCTCTTGACTGTAAGAAGATAATACTCAATTGAACATTAAGTCCTGATAAGGGAGAATACTGTAACTTAAGAGACTAGAATAATGTATATAAATTCGGGAGTATGAACTTTTCTTTATGCGTCGTTATCAAACATATGTAGTTACTGGATCATACCAAAATGAAGGAAGGGCAAGCCTTAACATACCTGGAGTAGAAAAAAATCCGTATGATATACTTGGGAAAGGTTGCACCGTACTCCCTTAGAATCGAAATATCTCACGTTGCTAAGGTGCTAAGAAATCTCGTTGGAACTTTTGTAGGAATTGGTTGAAGATGTTATGAATTCTTTTTGAAGATGTTATGAATTCTCATTTGTAAATGTTATGAATTCTCATTTGAAGATATTATGAATCTTTGAATTCTTATGTGAATATACTTTGCCTACTTTGATGTAAGGCTTTTATTTTGAATTAGAGAGGTGTTAGGCTTTAAGTAGTATGACTAAGCCACATTTTACAAAATTATGCCACCTTTTCACTCCTAATATAATAGTCATCATTTGGACAAAGCCTTGCTGCCACATTACATTCCATGGTCTTTATCCAAAGATCTTAATTAACCATCCACCACTCCTAATCAACTTATTAATTTCCCACTAATCCAATATTTAACTAATTATCCACATAATCAATAATTATCTCAAATTACTTAAAATACTACTCAATTTTAATCCACTTTATACATCATACTATCATGGTCAAATGATACCTTGTATGACACTAGTCCATAAATACCAGGTATTATAGCTCGGACCGTATTTATACCAAAATTGTAAACTTCGACGAAAATTCATTTTCTTCGATTTTCTTACCCTCTCATCTTCACGGATTTATTCATCACCTGTTTGAAATAGCATAATGCTTATAATCTCCAAATAATCTTGTCCTTGAACTGAGGTCAATTATCTTGCGACAATTTCACGTATAATAGTATAGGCTGTAACATCGTCGTAACATAATACTGTGGAGCATAACACCATCGTAATGTAATACTGCAGGGCATAACAATCTATTCCTCAAACGCAAATGCACTTCTCTAAATTATGCTATTTGACTGCTATTTTTCCATTGGTTGTTTACCCTTTTCTAAACCTATAATTCTTGGTCGGCTGAAAACCAAGGCCACTAAAAGCTTCTTTATTAACCTCTCTAGTGTGGGCACAGCTCGGGGGTCTACTTTGAGACCTTTGTGAACTCTGACACACTAGGGCCTGAGGTATTTTTCCCATTTTTCATGATTACTTAATTCTGCTCCCTCTTTCTACCTACTGAATGTGCAAATTGACTGGTGTACGTGCTTGCTTTCCTGGATCCTATGATCAAAGCACTGTTGGGCTTGGTTCGAGTCCTTCTATGGTTCCTGGGCTATGTTGAGATCTGTGTGGAGACAAAGTTGAAGGCCTGACTGGGCGGGATAACTTTGGGCCTGTCCTGTGCCTACTATAGTTATTTGTATCCCTTTGTAATTTCCTACATTATTAGGCCCGTAATAATTTTGTAATAACAATTGGGGTATTAGTAAAATTGAAAAAATGGGTCTATTCTAATGTTTGCATGAAAGGGTAGAAATCCTGCCTATAGGATCTAAGTGTTTAATTTTGCTCAACATGCTTTATTTCTATGTGTTTGTTAGATAACATGCCTATATGACATGAATATTTCACTTGTTCACATGTTCCACTCCCACACGTTATTATCTGCATATTATATTGCAACATAATGACTATTTTTTCAATTTGCTCTATGTTAGCTATCAAGCCCATAGGATCACGTTGTGTAATAAATATCTGATCTTCACAATATTCGCGTAGATATCATGCCTATAGGAATATAATTGAATTGGCTACTATTACTGTTATTCCCATCATATTGCTCGCCTAGAAAGCAAGCCTATAGGAATGAAAAGATAAAGAACCAGTTTCAATTGCCAATTCTTAGAAATCCTGCATATAGGATCCCGTTGCTCGCCTAGAAAGTATGCTGATAAAATCAAATGCTGGCAATTCTGAACTATCAAACCATTTCACCGCCTTATTGCGCAAACAATTTAGAGATTATGCCTATAGGATTTGTAACAATTACGATCTGCAAATTCATTGTCCTAAGAGAACAACACTGCCTGTACGTTTAAAATTCAGAATCGGGTAGAAGTCATGACTATAAGATTTAAGGACTCTACTTCGTCTTAATTTTGAAATTCGTCTACTGCCTTACTATGGACCTGTTTGCGTGCATTTGTTGCTTACATGTGGAGGCTAACTTGATCCGTTTATTACCTTGATGTGCAGTCCTACATATTTTTTGAATGTCACTTAGATTTATCATTTTGAGCAGCCTAAGTTAAGTCTAGAACCACCCAAGATAGAGGTCCAAATGCCTCCTGGACCATAGGCATGGGACGAGTAGTGCACACATAAGGCACGATCTAGAATCAACTAATGCGCTAGGTAAAAACTTAAAGATAGTAATCGGGTAGTAGGAGATGATAGTCTGCGCGTGCTAAAAAATACGAGTAACACCCCATCTCCAGGGAGTTACGAAGTATTATTTATGTTGCACGGGTGATCCTGTAGGCTAAATAACTTAGGACCCCCATCTTTTCTTTGAATCAAGTGTGTGTATTTATTCAAAGTCTTTTGGTAATAAAACTTCCCAACTTCTGGTTTTCTCTCTATTTTGTTTTTCTGACTAATTTATATAATTCGAGTTCGACCGGGACCCACAAGTATGGACCCGAAGAGTGCCTAACACCTTCTCTTCGAGGTAATTTCGAACCCTTACCCGATCTTTGGTGATGCAAACTAGTAAACCTGAGTCATATGCATATAGGTGCCCTAACTCACCTTAAACCGTTAGGTGGAGACTCTTTTTTTAGCACATCCTTAAAAGAGTTGTCACATGTCGAAACCCGATTTCGCAAGAAAAAGGGGCGCGACAGCATGGCGACTTTTTTGGGGAACTTTAGGCTCTTACCATAGCAAACTTGGTCTATATGAATTAGTCTTCTATGATAAATGTGTTTCCTTGTTCTTTTATTACTTTTACTGTTACATGAATATCCCGCTCCCGTTTCTCTTTTTATTGCTACATGCACACTCTTCACCTATTCTCCCTTTATTTGAACTCGCCTTAATATGCAAATCCCTACGCAAATTGGCTATAAAATGCGTTTTTCTTTCTCTAGTCGTACTTTTTTTTGGCTCATCATGTCTCTCCCCAACTTTACTCATTCGCTTACTTTATTACAAATTCCACATTACGCGAACTAACTTCTTCTTATTTTCCTTTCTTTTATGTCTTTACGTTTCATTTTACTGCATTTACTGTTTTCATCATGTAAAATATTTGACAACGTGTTGTTTTATCTTTGCATAAAGCATGATCCACATCATATTCCACTCGTGCCTAATTAATACCATAGCGGCACTGGATGAGTGCTTGCACTCTTCCAAAATCACCCTTTAAATTTGGAAAGGCTTATTTGCGGTAAAACTAGTCGATCAGCGGTGCAGTCGACGGTTCCATGCCTTTCCCTCTCAAGTTGTCCGCTTGAGGGTACCGGTCTAGACTCTTCTAGAAACCCTACTCTAATATTAACTGTTCATGCATCATGTCCAAACCTAGTATTGGTTAAAACGTTGTCCGTGTGATAACCCGCTAAGGCAAGCCTTGTCCAAAGTCCGTCGGGATTTCCGTAATTCCAATGGACACAATCACGATCTGTGCATTATTTGGAAAAAAATGTGCCAATATGTTGATCATTAACGTGTAAATAGTCAAATCCGGAGGGGAAAAAGGGCTAACTTTATTTGTTTTGCAGAAATGAGGCACGAAGTCCCCAGGTTTGACATGGTTCAAAATATCCCACCGTTGCTTCTAGATTGGTGGAAAAATTTCTCACAAAGTGACAAAAACCATGTAAAAAGAGTCCTCAGGAATTTACCCTCTTTATTAGACATTCAGCCAAACAATGCATTAAATGAGGCCGCCACCATATTTTGGGATGAGAAGAGAGCCGTCTTCCATTTTGGAGACATAGAAATGACTCCGCTTTTAAAAGAAATAGGAGGCTTCGCTGGATTCCCCTGGGATAGCCCTGGTTTGTTGGCACAGAAAAACTGCACTTCCCGGGTTTTTTGAAAATGATGTGTTTCAAGAGAAATGATGGGTTACTTTGTTTGAAGAAGTCTTATATACCATTTTAATTCCTTTATGAGCATTATAAGCACATCAATTCATATCGCCTTTACCATGACGAACTTTCCATCACTTATTTGGGTTGAACTCACCGCCAGGTTTTTGTATTCATTGTATATTTTCTAGGGATTCTAATATATCCAATGAAGGGAGAAAGGATCCACACTCGCCTAGCTATGGTCACTAGGAATTTGATGGAGGGAATTGAGGGTCAAACTTACACCATTTCCCCTATGATTCTGGCTGAGATGTATCGGACCTTAAACCATTTTAAAAAAGGGTATGGGCACTTCGAGGGTTGCAATCTTTTGCTGCAAGTATGGTTATTAGAACACTTTCAGAGAGGTGAATACTGTCAAGAAATTCTGCGACGACCATGGAATGACCACATAGCCTATCACTATCCGAAGAGAATGATTTTTATCCCAAACATTCTTGCACAACCAGGAAACGTTGTGAGCTAGGTACATTTCTTCAGCAATCTTACTGACAAAGGTGCATTGGATGTTCGAATGGTTACCTAGCAGCTAGTTCATCATCAGGTTGAGAGAGGCTCCTCATTTAGTGTTAATCAGATTGAGAGGAATCTATCCCTATGCTCCTATAAGGGTTATGAGGCAAGATGGGAGAAAGTAGGTTATACCACGGGTTTCCAACATGGTTCAGTACAAAACAAATTTCAAGGGAAACACCATTCCATTCAAGTTCAAGGCACAGCACATATGGCATCAAAAGATCATTGTGGAGAAAGATACCATCGAGCCAGATCGGTATCATGCCGACCATGTGTACTTCTATCCATCATGGTTGGTAGATGACATAGAAGGAGATGTCAAGCCAGGGGTTAATTTGAGGAATAAGGTCATAGATGACGCTGCTGAAGCACAAGTCAAATACAGGATGTAGCGCAACGGGATTTTCAGTCTGAAGCCAGGCATTTGGAGCAGCATAAAGTAAAAATGGAAGCAATCAACGAGTGGAAAGGAATCACTACTAAATCGATTGAAGAGACTGGGTTGGACCTGGTCCAACAGGAGGAGCAACCTGCTCCAGGCGTGGCTGAGACACCAAAACCCACAAAGGCTAAGGCTTCTTCAAAGAAGTCAGCTATGATGTTTGTCTTACCAACAAGATCTGTCAAGAAGACCATATTACTGTTATTCCCATCGTATTGCTCGCCTAGAAAGCATGCCTATAGGAATGAAAAGATAAGGAACCAGTTTCAATTGTCAATTCTTAGAAATCCTGCCAATAGGATCCTGTTGCTCGCCTAGAAAGTATGCTGATAAAATCAAATGCTGGCAATTCTGAACTATCAAACCATTTCACCGCCTTATTGCGCAAACAATTTAGAGATTATGCCTATAGGATTTGTAACACTTACGATCTGCAAATTTGTTGTCCTAAGAGAACAACACTGCCTGTACGTTTAAAATTCAGAATCGCGTAGAAGCCATGACTATAAGATTTAAGGACTCTACTTCGTCTTAATTTTGAAATTCGTCTACTGCCTTACTATGAACCTGTTTGCGTGCATTTGTTGCTTACATGTGGAGGCTAACTTGAGCCATTTATTGCCTTTATGTGCATTCCTACATGTTTTTTCAATGTCGTTTAGATTTATCATTTTGAGCAGCCTATGTTAAGTCTAGAACCACCCAAGATAGAGGTCCAAATGCCTCCTGGACCATAGGCACGGGACGGGTAGTGCACGCATAAGACACGATTTAGAATCAACTAATGCACCTTAGGTAAAAACTTAAAGATAGTAATCGGGTAGCAGGAGATGAGAGTCTGTGCCTGCTGAATAATACGAGTAGCACCCTATCTCGAGGGAGTTACGAAGTATTATTTATGTTTCACGGGGTGATCCTTTAGGCTAAAAAACTTAGGACCCCCCATCTTTTCTTTGAATCAAGTGTGTGTATTTATTCAAAGTCTTTTGGTAATAAGACTTCCCAACTTCTGTTTTTCTCTCTATTTTTTTTATCTGACTAATTCATATAATTCGAGTTCGGTCGGGATCCACAGTTGTGGACCTTGAAGAGTGCCTAACACCTTCTCTTCGAGGTGATTTCGAGCCCTTACCCAATCTTTGGTGATGCAAACTAGTAAACCTGAGTCATATGCATATAGGTTCCCTAACGCACCTTAAAATCGTTAGGTGACGACTCTTCTCTTTTAACACCTCCTTAAAAGAGTTTTCACATGTCGAAACCCGATTTCGCGAGAAAAAAGGCGCGACAGGTGGTGTAAAATTAAAGGAACCAAGCAATATGTATTGCATCTTGCACTTCTTGGCCTTTAAGTGAGAGATGTCATTTTGTCTTTTTAGTGTTGCAATTTTCAGGATATATGCACTTTGTTCCTCATCTATTGACTCCTCCATATGCTCGAATGGATCAATTCTCGTGTCACCAACCAAGCACAATGTTAGAAAATGGTTAGAATGAGGTCCAATATGCTCCAACTCCAAAATTGCATTATTTTTGACATCCTCTATTTTGAACTCTTCGTCAACCTTGACATCATTAATAATATTTTGGTCGAATCGTTGGAATTCCTCTTTCCGCTCCACAAGATAGCCAGTATCCACAAAAATTGGTTGTAGGGCATCAGACGCCTCAACCTTTTTATTCAATTGAGCCTGCAGGTCATGGATATCTGAGCCAAATTGTTCTATCTCTTTCCTGAGCTTAGTTCTTTCCTCTATCAGTTGTTCTGTCATATTTTGAAAGACCATCTCGGAGAAACTCATGAGATTTTATCAGTTTAGCTTGTTCTTCTAGCCAAGATTGGCTCACGATATCTGCTTCTTCAAAATTATCTTCTTGTGGGAACTCGCTCTCTTCAACCACTTCTTCTGCCCCGGCCTTCAATCTCATGATTGCTGCACTTCCTTTGTAAAGCCTTTTGATTTACATCTTGTTGCATGACTACTTGCCTCATCATGTCCATAATACGAGCATCACGTTCCATATCCTCCACTTCATTACTCTTATCAAACTCATAAACATTATTAGAAACATTATAATAAGAGCTCTGAGAAGGATAATAAGAATTAGGACAACCATCCCAATGGCCACTTTGACCACCACACACATTACAAATATTCCACTAATAAGATTGAGATTCACAATTTTTCCACAAGTGTGGTCCTCCATAATACGGACAAGGATCACCATAATAAGAATAATCAATATTCAACCAATTATCATTCCAAGATTCCATGTAAACAAAGATAATAAAATATTAAACTAAGGTAAAATTTAAACTTTAATAGACAAAAAGTAAAAATCTAATCTAGTAGACTAGTTAATTTCTAAGTCCCTGGCAACGGCGCCAAAAACTTGTTGCTCCTAAATGCACATGCAAGTATACGTGATCGACAAGTAATATATGATTGTAAGTCCATATATCGTACTCACATGAACTTGTGATTAACTATTTACTAAATTAAACAAAAAAAAAATCTATTCAAGTGAATCCTAACGTGTGAATATTTAACTAAATTAATCTAGAGTAACAACATAAAGATTAAAGAAAACAACGGCAAGCTTAAAGACGAATTCAATGTGAGTGAATATTCTAGAGCTATGGGTTAGCTAACAATTCCGTTGAGTTTTTTCACTTAAATTGTCGAATTAATTTATCTAGTTTATTGATTGACAAGATTAGTATTACTCGTACCCTTCTCCCGAAGTACTACTCGTCTATTCAAGCTAACCTAACGCCTATATTCCTACGGAATTAGAATTAACAAGAACACATAAATAATTCCTGTATAGTAACCAAGCAACGCGATTAGGTATATTCCTATCCTAACCGCAAAATTTTCCCCCCACTCAGAGTTAATTAAGATCTTGCTCTATTCAATTTTATATGCAATCTAGAATTCCCTCTCCCGAGTTCAATCCTAGATTCGTAAATAATATTCAATTGGTGATCAAACAATCAAATAATTAAGCGCAAGATTGAATAAATAAACCAATATGATAAAATAATAAGAACAATTCAAGTTTCAAACTACAACGTTCATGTAGCACCCAAAACTCTAGAACTAATAAACTATGAAATTAAAATAAGAGAAGAGAAGAAAAACTAATTAGAAGCCTCCTCCAAAGCGTGGTGTGTGTTCCTCCACGTGAATTCCCTTCAAAGTATGTTAGCCCCCCTTAAAAACACGTTTTCTTGATGTATTTATAGAGGCTAGGGTTTGATGGGGCGAATTGGGCTTCTCCTAATTCAAATAGGAGAAGCTGAAGTTTCCTGCTTCGATGCCAGTCTCGCGAAGTGACCCTCGCTTCGCTGTCCGGGACTTTTCTGATTTCTTCTGCTCCGGTTTCGGTCTCGCGAAGTGACCTCGCTTCGTTGTTCGGGACCTGGGCATCAAACTTATATTTTCTCCAGATTCTTCCTTGTTTTACTTCACTTTGCATGAAAACTTTCCAAATCACTTTCAATTGACTCCTACACATATAAATAACATTATTAAGCTCAACTCACAAATATTCACACACAAATTAATAAAATTGAGGTATAATGTAAGGTAAATTACATGCAAAAACATGATTTTTTAGCCAAATCAGACATATACCGAGTCTTTAAGCAAAACACTAGATTGGCAATAAGGGAAAGCAAGAAATGTGACGAGTCAGACGAAACCAACCTCAAAAAATAGAGGAAGTGAAACTGGAAATATAGAAACTACCATGGACCTGAGTGAAATTTAATTGGGTAAACCGCCAGTACTGGATTATAAAACAAAAATAACTTACAACTGCCAAGCAGAAGCCACACTTTACACAAAACTCCAGGCTAAGAATCATGAACTGTGAAATTTTCCAGCTGAAAGAACTGGTAGGTTTTCGCTTTCCTCTGATATTGATTATGTAGTGAATTTTGACTTCGACCTCCATTGTAGTTTTGACTTTGCAATGGTTTCGATTGAAGGATGTGAATCAATTTGAGATACGAGAAGTTCTACGATGTGAGTTATCTACTTGAATTTGCTGCTCTGTTTTGTAATTATTCTGCTGTCTTTTGATTATACATCCAATTAATCCGCCATTACTTCCAGTTTATTGTGTCTGCGAGTAACAATATTATTGCAATTAGGCCATTAATATGCGTAAATTTCGCTAAGTTCATGTCATGGCGTCTTTGCCTAAGAAGTTTCATCTGTGATCTCCTCAGATTTGTTTCTTATTATTTAATTTTATTGTATAACTGATGAATTACAGTATAACCTAGTAGCTAGACCTAGAAAAATTCTGGAATTGTGCCATGATTATTTCCGTTGAAGTTGGAAGTTCATTTGTGGCTGTGAAAGAGAGTCGAGAGGAGAGAAAACTACTTTTCTTGATGATCAAACCAAAGGAAAGTTATTAGATACTCTTATTGTGACAAAATTAGGAAAATATTACTACATACAAGTATAACTCTAGAGCATTTATCAAATAACTGCAGTAATTCACTTGACATGGTCACGATAGCGTGGGAGAAAATCATAAACGTTATGAATACAAATACTTTGGTTTCCTAGACCAGCCTAATAGAAAATATGAGTAATTTAACAAATACATTAGAATCATATATCGGCGAGTTGCCTTAGGTAAGATCTCTAACAGTACAAAATCTAGAGACCAAAGTTGAATGTTTAACTTCAGGACGTAGCTGAAGAGAGTGTTTACGTTTTGTGTTCGGTCACCATTCTACAAGATAATGTTAGGGACAAAATTTGGGGTTGGTTAGGGGGCAGGCTTCGGTTTCTGATTGGTCTCATATTTTCATATTGCAATCCTAGAATTCATAATGCTTTTTTACTGTACTAAGGATCCCTTGTGTAGCTCTGTCCTAAAGAATAGAAAGGTGAAAATGGCTGCAGGCATTTTTCATACAATCGTGTTTCATAGAGCATTAGGTTTGGTGCAGCCAAAGGAGATTGATTTGGAACTTTTTGACATTACATATGTAAGTAATTTCTTAGCTTTCAAACAACTTGGTTGAATGTATTTATCTCTTTCTTTCTGTTTCTTACTAATTAGGTTGGTATTAATACTTATATTTAGTAAAGAATTTCAACGAAGCGGTGTCGCGTGACACCACTTCGTTAAGTGTGCATCCGCCTATGGTATGGATCAATTGTTGGTAGCAACTAGTGGTGGAAAAATAGTTAAAAGAAAATAGTTATCAACCCATATTATCCATTTAAAAATAGGTTGGATAATGACTTTTTAAAAACGGGTCAATATGGATAAGAACTGTATTATCCAGTTAGAAAATGGATAACTAATGAGTTTAACTTATACATTTGTAAAGCCTCAAATTGAGGGTTACTTAACTTTGGGAGACTAGGAATTCTTCCAAAAGTGATCATATTCAAGAAGCCATGGATAATATGGATCCATATTATCCGCCGGTTAACCCGTTTTTTATCTATATTAAATTTGGGCCGGGTCAGATAATTTATCCGTTTTCGCATTACCCGCTTTCGACCCATCCATATCCGACCCAACCTTTCACGTTTGCCACCCCTAGTAGTAACAAAGAATCTGGAACATGTGTTCCCAGGAGTCTTGATTGATTCAAAGACGTGTCAGATGAAGTTATCACTTTGAAAAGGAATAGACCACTTCTATGCTCTTGGTATAATAGTTTTTTCACATAAATGTTGCTTTATGATGCTGATACTTGAGTCGGTGCAATTTCTTTCAGTTGTTGTGTTTTCGATAAAATGTTTGCTTTTCTCTCCCCCCTGAGATTCCCTACGTATTATGATCTTATTGTAGAATCAAAGTGGCAAATGTTGTAAGCATCTCCATTGCAAGTTTTGTTGACGCTTAATTAGGATAAAGAACTAATCCAGTATAGTTGGTTCGTCATAATTAAAGGACATGCCATCTTTTAACAATACTACAGATATCTGCCTTACGTGATTGTTTTTTCAGTTTTAAGTCTTTCTTCTTTTTTTCCATTTGGAGGGGGTCTATTCCAAGATATTGCCAATATTTAGTGACGTGATTTTTAGATTCTTCTTGTTTCATGTTAAATTAAGCAGGTGCAGTGCGGTGATGTTGAAGTTGAGAAGAAAATTGATGAGAAGATTACCCAGTTCATCGATAGGGTGGAGAAGCACCCCAACCGGAAACACCAGGTTTGTGGTAACTTGTCTGTTTGGGTGGTAACTTGTCTGTCTTGGCCTCAATATTCTTTTCAATTTTTTCTTTTTTACTTCTCTATTGATCTCTGTTTTTCTTTAAATGTGCGTATTCCTCCTGAAACTTTCTAATGATATCTTAGAGTCTTTTATTTCGTATTATTTACTTCCAAAACAGGCTGTATATTACTTCTGTTATGCCTTCTTACTCATAGAGTTTTTGCAACTTAATTGCTGTTGGATTTAGTAGTGGCTGATGGAATTTCCTATTGGAATGTCAAAATGATGCAGATCTGCTTGTCCTTCTATGAAGTAAAAAACAAACAGGCCACATGGTTCACAAACAAAGTTGAACGTCACTACTGGGAACACTGGTATGTAAATTTGAGTGTGGCTCATCATCCAAAAGCAGATTCTGGCAAGTCTCATCACCCCAAAGTTGTTAACCCGGGAGGTAGTATCTTGTCTTTATTTCTTTGCCTTCTAGTTTAACAAATGCTCCATCTTTTTACATTTTTGAAGAGAGTTATAACCTTCTTGATCTATCTATTATCACAGAGAGTGCATCTGAGGAGAGGAATGCTCAGAGCTCAGGACTGGAATCATCTCTCCGTGAAGTTCTGTTTCAGATTATCAAATTTGGAAATGAAAAGGACCATATTCCCTCAGTACCGAATATTGAAGGTGCCTCGTTTCCCTTTGAAATCACTATCTCAAGGTAATTTTCCTTGTTTGTCTAAGTTACCAACATTGACTTATTTTTGGTAGTTATCGCTGGTCAAGAAAAATGCTTTTGCTAAGTTTGACTGTGCAAGCTATTATGTGGGCTATACATAAAGCTGTAGCTGTTCAGTTCACTGCTGTAGCACTTCTGTTTTCTTACATTTGTTTGTTTCTAAATTAGCGTTGCTAGGAATTATGACTATGATGCAGATGTTTCTAGCATGAATATTTCTTCCAGAAATTATAACTTGCCTTTTGTTTTAAAGACCTTTGTGACTAGCTTCTCTTTACTTTTAGGCATTGGGAAAAGGTTATCAGCTTATTCGATATCCTTGACCTTTTCTCCAAAAATTTCCTGACCCCTTAAAGATAGTTTCACGGGGACAAAGATTTATTTAGTTCAATATCAGTTCCCCCTTTAACCCCCCCACCCCTCACCCCACCCCCACCCAAAAAGAGAAGAAAATAAAGTGGAAATATCAGCTTTGTTGAAATTATCTCATCTTTTGTTCCATGAATCTTCGTGTTCCTCTTCTCCTAGTTTTACCTTGAATAGATATCACACCGCTTCTTAGATCAGTCAGTTTTTCATTAAGGTAAACTACATGACCAGTTTTGGGCTTTCAATTTACCTTCTGTAGTTGTTGGTATGATGTTTTTCATATCTTCTCATCTATACATCTTAAGATGTGCAGCTGTGCTATATTTTGTTCATCCACCTATACATCTTAAGGCTGGCAATCGTGCTACGTTTTGTTTATAGTTATATGCTCTAGAGGCTCAAGTGAATTAGTATATAAAGATACATTCTTTTAGGATATAAGAGCATTCGGGCTTCAGTTCATAGCTTCAATACTTGCTATGATGCGTTGTGTGAATCAAACACATCCAGGGTTCAGTTATCTTCATGTTTAATAGTTTTTATTGACTTACTTCCTCTTGCCGCAATTTGGATTTTTTAGGGGACCCAATTATTTTGGGACTTGTTCCTTTTGCTATTTTTTGCTGAAATCTAAAAATCAGATCGCAAATTACATCACAAAACATGTGGAAATTAGCCATCAATGACTACTGAGGTTCCAAACAAGGCCCTAGATCGCTGGATTGACTCAATCCTGTGAATAGTATGATATGGTGTTACTACATTTTTACTCTTATATTGAAACTATCCTCGACTTTGTGTTTGCTACAATTACAGAGACAACTTATCTAGTTGATGAAACTGTGGTGTATCTTATTTCTCTCCTGACAACTGTCCTCATTGTAATCAAGAAGTCTTGTTATCCTCATTCCTCGACCATGTTGGTCTAAAATAGAAATTAGAAGATCGACTTTGTAAAAATATAGTGACAATGTGACATCTTATCAACACTCTGATTTAAGCTACTCGTGGGAAGTCAAAAGTACTTTTAGAGGCTAGATGCAGTTTGTGTATTGGTGATAAACTAGTGGAAAGTTGAGTTCAATTGAAGCGGACACAAACACAAAGCTTCTTTTTTTCTGTGTAAAGAATTATAAAGATGATTCGAATCTAGCTAAATTATGCATTGCCTTCTTTTAGTTCATCAGATTCTGCTTTTGGGATAGAAATGCTCAAAAGAATGCTCCAGACAGGGCATCCAAATATGCTCAGCTGATTGGCAGTGCCGTAAAGGGGGGCTGATTCTTTTTTTCTTCTTGGTTGGTGAGGTACAATGCTTGTCTCGGATGCCTGACAATGTGAATATTCTGGCCAAAAGTTGTAAATGGGAGGCTTCAGACGACTAACACAACTGAATGAAATGAAAAACCATATGCACATACCATACTTGCCCAAATTACAGTTGTTCTCCTTTCTCGTATTACACTATTTCTCTGTATGTACTTACTCTCAGATTAGCTATGGAGTAAAGAAATCAATACACGATGAAACTTTAATCACATTTTGCTAGTGTTGCAAACTACTTTCTCTTTGTCCTTTGTGGTATTTCTCGTTTTCTTAATTATTTTACTGTTTGTTTTTCCTATCGCAAATGCCCTTTGGTCGAAATGCAAAATGGATCTTTCATGCTTGTTAACTGCTCCAAAATGACCGAAATGCAAAATGTATCTTTGAGCTCTTTTAGAGCTGCTCATCACGGCCGGCCTGCCAAAAGTCTGCTTTTCTGCAACCAAAATGTTTGTAATTCCTAGAGTAGTTAATCTGACCTCTCTAGGCTAGCTCTGGAGGCTAAATAAGTGGGGTCTGCAACTATTTTAGTTATTTACCTATTTATTGCTAGTATCAGATAGCTTTGGGGCTACTTGCTTGGAGACAAATGTGGATAGCTATACTCAAAAACCAACCGGACCAGTGAAGCTAAGTTTGCGTGTTGAAAGCATTTATTTGCCCTGTGTGTCTACTTCATTTCATCCTGCGATGACCCAAAATCTGACTTGGAAAGGTGAGTATATAGCTGGTATGTAACATCCTCCCAAACCCACATGACTTGCCTGTCCCTGATTTTCTTCCCTTAAATGAGTCATAGCCACAGCGGCTCATATCAAGAATGCCGATTTGCTATGTCTGCTTACTGTAACAAAAACCTGGACGAAAGTACAAACGATAATCATTGTAAGATGGCAATTCCTAGTACTGAAAGACAAATTAAAATTAATGGAGTGAAGTTTGAAGCAGCCAATTGTTCTAGTTCGTTGATTGTGTTCATTCTAACTGAAATTTCATTCAGATTTATATGATCAATCAATTGGAGAACTACCATTTTATTGGTTCCGTCTGCAGTTCATCACAACGATTCTGACGAATTCACGCTCATGGCCACAGCGGCTCATATCAAGAATGCCGGTTTGCTATGTCTGCTTACTGTAACAAAAACATGGACGAAAGTACAAACGAAAATCATTGTAAGATGGCAATTCCTAGTACTGAAAGACAAATTAAAATTAATGGAGTGAAGTTTGAAGCAGCCAATTGTTCTAGTTCGTTGATTGTATTCATTCAAACTGAAATTTCATTCAGATTTATATGATCAATCAATTGGAGAACTTGCGTTTTATTGGTTCCGTCTGCAGTTCATCACAACGATTCTGACGAATTCACGCTCATGGATTATTAACGACATGCAATATTCGACTAAGGAATCGCGAATTCACCAACATCAAACAGCTAGGGAGGCAACCGAAATGCATACATAAAATACTTAGTTTGGCAGAGAGATCATGGATTCATGTATTTCATAATCTGGGCAATAAATCCGCCTTTGCATGTAAATAAGAGTTCTTTTTATGGCAAACGTACTTATAATTGTTTCATTTATAGGTGGATTGTCATGTGATCAGGAGGCCACAGGTTCGAGCCGTGGAAACAGCCTTTTGATAAAATAAAGGGTAAGGCTATGTAAAATATACCCTAGTGGTCCGACCCTTCCCAGAACCTTGCGCATAGGAGAAGCTTAGTGCACCGGGCTGCTCTTATAGGTGAACACTAGTACGGTAGTACCCCAAGTGCTTCAATCTTGCGGTCACTAAAGTTATGCCTTACCAACATAAAAGTTGCGACATTGGCTATTAGTATTGTTTACCCCTAAAATGAGTAACCATTAAATTTGTACGCGATTTAATGGATATTTAATTTAATTTAACACGAATGATCTAAGAACAACCAATAATTATATTAAAGGGAAATAAAACGATCAAATCAAACGTGGAACAATTAGGCCTGGCTTTAAGTTTGAACGCTGAGACCGGTTCCGATCGAGCCCTCGAGATGAGCTTGGTTGCAGCTGAAGAAATGATAATCTGAATAATATTTTGAACAACAACTAGAAAATAAAAATAATCTTTATTGCTTTAATATGTGTGCCAACATTGGTTGAAAAGTCAAAAAGGTTCCCCATTTGTATAATAGAGGAGTTTTAATCCTAGTGCAAGTCTAAATAAGGTAAAAATCCTTCTCTTCTAGTAAACTATGATTCGCACTTGATATCGGATGAGATTCGCGCCATAATATCCGGTTGATCGCGGATATTCTGGCCCCTCGATCGTCCTCTCTAATTGTCTACCATTTAGCCGAGATTCTTTGTTTTGCATGAGCTTGATTCTTCCCATGTTTGGCCATGTAAGACTTTTGGTGCGTCATCCCCCCCCCCCCCCCCCCCCCCCCCCCCCCGCTTTGATAGGTGGGAGCCCCCGGCTTTACCCGAGCCTGCGTCGAACCATGTTGTCTCTCGTTTCTTCATCAGAAAATCAGGGATAACTTTATCCCCAATTTTACCCGTACACAAATAGTCTCCTCACTTTTCGGAGAGTAGATTTATAGGAACTACGAAAAGTGATTAATTGACTCCGGTTCCTTCCTTCGTACGGCATAAGCAAGTTGACAAGCGGCTTTAACGTCACATCAGTCGCATCGTTTTGACTTCGTGACATCTGCCGGTTGTCCATCCTCGGTAGGTACCGAATGCGAAACTTCACATTCATTATTTCTTCCCTTTAAAAGCTCCGATTTCCTTTTTTCACCTTTTTACTTTCTGATTTCGAACTTTCTTGAGTTACCCTTGAATTTTCTATCGGTTCATCAATCCTTCACATCTTCATAAGTTGTTCTTTACATATTCATACCTTCATCTCAAAACTTCATACTTCACCTTCAAACCTTCATACTAGATCTTCAAATCTTAATACCAGATCTTCAAACTTTCATATTTCCATATTAAGGTGAGAGCGTAAGCGAATCGAAGAAAATAAGTTTCGTCGAAGTTTGACAATTTGGGATAAAATACGGTCCGAGCTATTATACCCGGTATTTATGGACTAATGCCATACAAATACCACATGACCATGATAGTAAGGTACATAAAGTGTGTTAAAAGTGAGTAGTATTTTAAGTAATTTGAGACAATTCTTAATTATGTGGGTAATTAGTTAATTGTTGAATTAGTGAGGGATTTAATAAATTAATTATGTAAATAAGGGAATTATTGGATAAACTTGGTAACCCCAACATGGCAGCAACTCAAGCCATGTTTGGTTACTTTTTACTTACATTATTAGATGGCATTTTCAGAGATATGGGTGGCAAAATAAGCCTTATTAAGTGGGGCCCACACCACTATAAAAAGGGACCTTTCTAAAGTCATTCATTCATTTTTAGGAAGTTTCATACGGATCTGCTATGGAATATATAGCTACAACAAAATTTCACACGATGTTATACAGTGTAATAGCAACGGGAATTTGCAATTCTACGGGAATACGGTGTAATCTTTCTCAAGAATATCATACGGATTTTCTCCTACTTCGATCAGCCGTTACTTGTTGTCGCAATCAATGGGTGTTAAAGGGATTGTTAAGAGAATCGGTTCAGGTATATTAAGGCTAAGCCCTTCCTTCATTTTGGCATGATCCAGTAATTACATGTGTTTGATAACGAGACATAAAGAGAAATTCATATTCCGGAATTTATGTACATTTTTCTAATCTCATAAGTTATAATATTCTCCCTTATGGGGACTTCATATTCAATTGAGTATTGTCTTCTTTCAGTCAAGAGAGAAGAGGGTGTATATATATATATATATATATATATATATATATATATATAGTATTACAATATTTTCACCACCATCGAGCTATAATAGGTGGGCAGGCCCCTATTGGGAAACCTCTGATCAGATGATAAGTTATATACCGAGCCTAATATGGTCGAGCGCCTATGAGCGAGCCCAGCATGGCTGAGATACAGAGCCTAGTATGGCCGAGCGCCTATGAGCGAGCCTACTACGACAGATTAGTTATATATACCGAGCCTTATAAGGCCGGACAACCATTTTACTTACTATATTGAGAGAGTTGAGTCAGTATCAGCAAGTAAGCATATCTTCAGATTATCTTTGACTCCCAGTTACTTTCAGTTATTATATTATCAGTTCAGTTTCAGTTTTCAGTTATTCGATTTCCTTACATACTCGGTACACCATTTCGTACAGATGTTCCTTTTTCTAGGGACGCTTCATTTCATGCATGCAGATTCAGACAGACAGACGGGTAGACCTCCTCAGTAGGTGTTTCCCGAGTTCAGCTTGATCGGTAAGCTCCACATCCTTTGGAGTTGTCGGGTCAAGAGTTTTATGTACATCTTGTGTATATATGTATATATATATATGTTATGGGTAGGTCGGGGCAATGTTCCGATCACAATACATCCATCAGTAGAGGCTTGTAGATATATCATGTTAGTTAGTGCAGTATGTTGGGCTTGTAGGCCTTGTATGTATATTTTGTTGGTTTGCCAGCTGTAGTAGTTATGACGACCTTGTCGGCGCAGCTTTATATTGATGTTTAGTCAGCGTTCGCAAATTGTCTTGAAATGTGGCCCATGGACAAAGTATGACATTATAAGTTTAGAGTCCCTTAGTCGCAAGTTGGTACGCAAGGATATGTGAGGCACCGGGTGCCAGTCTCGCCCCCAGGATCGGGGCGTGACAAAGTGGTATCAGAGCCAGGTTCTGTCCTAGGGAGTCTACAAGTTCTATCAAGTAGATTCTTGTTTATGGGTGTGTTGTGCACCAAAGTTATAAGCAAGAGGCTACAGGGCATTTAGGATTGTCACTCTTTCTTCTTACTCTAGATCATGTGGTAGAGCTCACTTGTAAGAATTCAGATTCCTAAATTCTATTATATTCGTAATACAACGATACTGACATATAGAAAGACAATTGGTAAGGGATCGAATATGGCTGTGGAAGAATTGAGTTCGAGGAACTTGATTTTGTATCATGCTTATGATGAGTAAATGTAAGGTCTCCAACCGAACATATGGATACTAAGACATGTAAGCTTCTTGATAAGGATCTCTAATACAAGAATATCTATCCACTCTTACAATAAAAGGAAATAAGAAATTCAGAAGCTAGATACAAGTTTCAACAAGCAAAAGAAAGCAAGGTGAAGAAGGGTACGAGGCACCCAGTTAATGAAGATTATCAGTATTTCAACTCAGGCAGATAAATATAAGCATTTTGAGTTACCTTCAACGGTAACAGAGATATGTACAATCATCCACACTCATCTCAGTTATGCCCTATGGGAGTTAACAAGTATGGTTTAAGAGAAGGACAGGATATTAGGATCCCGTTGGGGTTAGAGTAACCCAAAATGATGGATGGATTGTTTGCGTTAGTTGACATTTTCGAGGGATATTGCAAATGTGCTAATCTCCTTGTGAGACACCCAAATGGTGCACTCTAGAATAGTACAGCTAGATATGAATACTAGAATGTTCAAAGACAAGCACTCAAATCCTGGAAGTAATAAATATTACCTTAGTATGGCTCTCGTCCCTAGTAGAGCAAGAATGCTAGGACCCGAATAGCCAATGAATGAATCAAGGAGAGATAAAAGCAAAAGAATGTCTTGTTGAAGTTTTCAAAAGAAAGTGATAGGTAGAAATATTAGCAGGGAAATAAGAAGAGAGATAACGAAGCACTATGAGTAAGATGTGATACCTGGATAGCAATGGCAGATCAAAAAAATAACAGTATTACAGAGTTTACAGTCAGGTGAAGGAAGAGGCGAGAGGTGACAGGCCTTGAGACAACAAAAGAATATAGTCCATAAAGTCATATCCTCATTTCGAGAAATAAGTTCGTGACTCCAACGTGATTACCAGAAGGAAAAGTTAGACCTAGAGTAATAGAAACAATATGGATTGGTGAACAAGATAAAGTAAACATGAATTAGGGACTGAGTGATTTGATAATGGTCTACATTATGAGAATTTCATATTGCATTCCGGCAATAATAGAATGGACGACAAAAGAAAATTCATGAGAAATTCAGAGAATGGTTATTTAGGAAGATGCTTCCCTAAAGCAAGCAATGTGAGCAAAGTTAAGCTTAAGGGACTGTATGTGCCAGTTACACTAAGTGTCACCCTCACGAGTAAGGAATTTTATTATCCTTGATATAGAAAGATTACCGCAAGGTAAGTAAGGGTCATCGATGATGTGAAAAGACGCCAAAGATGAAAAGGTAAAACATCTATACGTAGATAATCGTAGCACTAAATCTTAGTACTCCCCTAAAAGGGTGAATATGGAGTGGTGTGACATTAAGTCAGAATTAAGTGATTCTAGTAACTATGGAATGGTAAAGGAAGAATGCGATAAAAAATAATGAGAAAGGAATGAGATTGCACTTATTCAAATCCTACGGATATGCTACGACTCCAGAACATTATGCAAGAACGACGTCAAGGAGAGGAAGTAAGGGTTCCGGTGCAGGATGTTTTTGATAAATAAGGAGCCAATGCGAGAGGTAAGTTAAGACAAAAGAAATAACCCAAGAATGATTACGCGGAATACTGATATGAGAATGGGCCAACGAGTAGTCAGTAGTTGATTAAGGAAAAGCCTAGTTATGGCTAGACAAGAGGATACAGACAAATCAATAGATCGTGCAAGATAAACATAGTGAACCCAACATGAGGCGTTCAGTCTCGCAGATATGACATCGTAACCTTGAGAAATATTAAGATAGTGGTTGGGGTAGTAAAAGTACCGTATAAGTGTTACGGAGATAAAGAGAGTGCCACTGGGAAGACAATCAAAATATCATCTTAGAAGAAACTCTACGAGCTCAAGGGCATGAAGGTAAGTAAGTATGAATAATTACAAGTAAGAAAGAACATAAAAAATTCCGCCGGATAAACGATGTAATAAGCTTGCAACCTTGCAAGAATCAGAGGGTCCTCCCTAAGTACTACAATGAAAGACTAGCTGAGGAAATGAGGAAGAAGGCTTCAACCTAATCACAGCGACCTAAAGAGGAAATGGTCATGTAACAACAATCTCACAACAACATTGTATACACTCCATAAGAAGGTGGCACCTACCATGGCTAATGAACGAGGAGTAAAATCAGAAGTGATATTCAAGATCATATGAGTTGTATGGAATTCCAATATGTGTGGGCACTAAGATAAGCTAAGTATGCACGCAACAAGGAGGCAGTAAGACAAGGAAAAGTAATAGCTTATGTTTAAAAAAAGCTAAGAAGGAACGAAAGGAATTATTCGATCAATGATCCAGAGTTTGTTACATTATGAATGAACTTAAGAGTTAGGAGTATTATCCATGCAGCATATATGTTGACAATCATATAGCCGTAGAAGGTTCCGGTATAAGTTAAAAGGAAGAATTGTGCCCGAGTCATAGACAAAGGATTGAATTGTTAAAGGATTGTATCATGGATATTCCATAGCGCCAATGAAAGGATAAAAGTAATAACTAACACCATGAGCCGCAGATCGGAAGATAGCTTAAGCCTACATAAATGTTGATCAGAGGAAAGAGGAAACTAAAGAGTTACATCAACTAAGTAAATCAGGAGTTTGATTATTGAACCGAGAAAATTATGGACATAGTGATTGAGAACATTGCAGAATCACTCTTAATATCAGAGGTACAAGAGAGACAATACAATAGACATACTTTATAACGCTCTATGATAAAGCCAGTTGGAAGTGTACCAGCCTCATAAGAAGTCTGTATGAAGCTCTCACTGAATTATGTAAAGAGGTGCACGTATTATAATAGAAGTTCAAGTTGTGGATGTGAATTATACCTATGTGGAAGAGAGGTCATGAAAGAGATAGAATATGTGATGTGATATTTTAAGGTAAGTAAGGTAAAGGTGAACAACAAAAAATACTCAAATACAGAAGGTTGTTAATAGTCCGTACTTCGGACAAATGGCTAAAGGCGCTGGGATTCAGTATCCAGGTTTGATAGCAGCAGTGTCAATGGTATATCTTCCAGCCTATGATTTCTAGGTACCGAGAGATATAGCCAAGAGAGTAAAGAAGAGTTAGAGACAATGTGATATCTCACTTGATGTTCCAGAATAACATAAGGAAATCTATGGTGCAAGCAAGTTGAAGGGAGGTTGCGGGTAGTATAAATAGATAGGTCGCAAGCTAAAGTATAGTAAAGCGACAAGGTTTTATGACAGGAGTAAGGATAAGAAAGGGCAGGTGAGGAGTGACAAGAAATGTATAAGTCCTCGGGATTAAGACCATGAAAACAAGAGAGATAATGGTTTCTCTTAAGTCATAGAAAGCTCAGTATAGCCTGAATGAACTCAAAGGAGTCTAAGACTAGTAGTATAAAAAGAGATGGAATGCTACCCTTTTAGTAGAATGAGGGTGTAATTGTGATAGGTGAAGGATGACGTTTGTGCCTTTGATTGAGTAATGATTTCATGAATTGTAAAGGATTAAAAAACCCACGTAAGTTAAATCACATTGGCATACTATGATATACGATTATGGAAGCATGGTATCGCCCCCCATGATCGGGGCGTGACAAAGGAGACTCTCCAAGTAGTCTGAGAGGACTGCAAATGGAAAAGCAAAAACATAGTCGTTCCTAGTCCCGTTGAGGATATCACGATGCACGTGGAAGGGTACTTAAGTGTTTAAACGTACCGCTTCACGTTCAGATCGGTGGACACGATGATCCTCGATTTTTGTAAGAGATATGAAATCTGCCTCGGGCAGATCCACTCATCGTTTTAGAGTGTCGTGACCCTTCTCCGCCACTTCACCAACAACACATAGGAGCCTCAATTCACTATTAACCATTTGCTCTGAGTATACAACACCCGAATCTTCCGAGAGGGGTTAATCAAACTCGTCCGTCGGGAAAAGAAGGCTCATTTATTGTGCATAGATGAGGATAGGGACCGAAGCTGGCAGAGGAATTTTGTTCGGATAAATATCAAAAATCATATTCCCTCTGAGTTCCTGTCGTTCCCCGAGAAATGGAACTCAAAATGTAAGTCCACCATCTCTTAAGTTGACAAATTACTCCTTTGAATTTATTGCTCTGTCTCATTACTCGTGTACCCCGATGCAGTCCCTCATTTTAGGGAGTGGGATGAGGGCTTCTGCAAACAACTTACATATTTCGAGCGCGAGTGGCGCAAGATTTCTAAAGTCAAATGAGAGGATCATTCTCATGGTGAGTGTTCCCCATCTTCCGGTTGAACTCCCATTTTATCTTATTATTTTGACTAAGTCTATTCCTTTCACAGGTTTGCCCAAAACCACCAAACTTCGGCAATTACCTCCGTCCGAAAAACCCTCCATTTCACTTCAGCCTACTGCCGAAGCTGCTGAGGAGAAAATAAAGAGGATAAAAAGGTCCCCTGACTCCTCGGACACTCCTACCGAGGCCAAGAAGAAAAGGATCATAGTCAGGGTTAGAAAAAGCACCAAGAAAAATTCTCATGCGAGGGTCCCGATCCCTTCTTTATCAGCTCAGGGGCTTCCCCGAGGGCGACAATGATATGTAGTTTGTCGTTCACGAGCCGATCAAAATGTCGTATAAGAGCCGGCAGTCCAAGAGAGGGCGGATCATAAGGCTGAATCCTCCTCAACTCGGGTGCCCGAGGAGGTACATGTGGCCTCTGCTTCTCAAGAAGCTCCTCTGGTTCCAAAGGAGTTCTTCTTGAGAAATGTTGACCTCATTGACGTCCCGAAGTCCCCGTCTCATATGGAGGCCATTTTAGATGAGGCTCGGGCCACCACAGAGAAACCAATCGAGGAGTCTCGAGCCGTGGACGAGGCCCTCAGTTCATTTTTTAAGGGTGTAGATGTCGACATGATCAAGGATTACTCCAGTCGGTGTGGCCATCTATCTTCATTCCTAGGTAACCGAAGAGGACTAAGTTTAGATGAACGAGGTATTCGGGCCAAGTCTTTTCAACGAGGCTCAACATGCGATGAATGTGGTATGCCTTCTTCTCTTTCTTTCTTGAAAGGGTTTTTTTGCATTAACGGTATTCTAATGATCCCTCATTCTTTTTGTTTCAGGACTTGGTACTTCACCATGAGAGCTTTCACCAGGCCAGGATGGAGGTGAGTCACCTAGAGTTTGAGCTCAAGGAGCAGGTCCGACAAAAGGACATGTACAAAGCCCTTGTGAGAAAAAAGTCCTTAGGGGCCACTCTATCCCCCAAGCCTAGATGGAAAAATCCCAAAAGAAGGCCTTGAAGGTGAAACAGGAACACGCCCTTCTGGTTGAAAAGGTAATAGTGTTTGAGATAAATAACGAAAGGTCAAACACAGATGCTAATGTGGCAACCTCGCAGGTCCAAGAGAAGATAACCTTGATCTAATAGCTTAGGTACGAAATGGACGAGGTCAAAGCTTCAATTGAGAAGTTGAGGGGAAAAATAGATCTCCTGGCCTCGGAGCGGGATGCCATCAAAGGGGACCTGGCATCGACCAAAGTGCAGCTCTAAGTGATGAGAGACAAAAGCCGATAAATGGCCTCGGCTAAATGAGGATCTCCAGGAAAAACTTGACTCGGTCGTTACAGAACGAGACCCTCTCGGCCAAGAATACACAACACTGAAGTTCAAATTGGAGGCAGCTTCAGGCAAGGTTTCGGAAGTCCAGGACATATTGTGACCGAAGCGCTAAAGGATTCGTCTTTTATGTTGGTCATGGTCTTTCGTGTTTGAGCCTTGCCTTGTAGGCTCGGTGCCTCGGGGATTTAGTATCCGAATTTCCCGATCTTATTGTCGATAGCAGTCCCCGGTTCGGGGTGGCCCGTAGGCTTAAGGGTTTTGAACCCAATATTTATTCTAAGTAACTTAAACGATAATATTACTTGTGAAAATGTGAACCGATGAAACATAAACGTTTTCTTTGAACGTAATGTAAGTAATTAATGCTAATATTATTACTATGCAGGTATGGTTCGTTTGATCATTTTATTCTTATAATTAATCCTAATATTCAAGCCTTGAGTTTCAATATCGAATAGGAACTCCTTCTATATTTCAAATCTAAGACTTCGGTTCTCAAACCAGGGTGTAATGGACTCCTAGTATTCTTATCCACGTCCAATCCGCACTTAATAGTTAATAGAAATGGTTGTTGGTAGAATAGAACCCAACAAGAGTCGGGGTCGATTTCTACAGGGAGTTTAATATGGGTATTACGATGTACACTTGAGGAGAGTAAATGAAATAACTCAATTGCGCTTCAAACAAGGGATTTTTTTTCTACTTCTAAATTAACACTAACAATTGTAAACTAATGAGAAGAAACTAGAAAGCGGGTAATTATTTTTGTTATTTTTATCAAATGGTTAAAAGTCCTAGGGATGTGACCTTCACCTAGGTATTCGCCTAATGGGTTAAGTACGTTTTTGTTTTATTTATCGGTATGTATTATAGCTCTCAACTCTAAGTTTTCCACTAAATACCTCTCGGTCATAGAGTGATTCTGCTCAATTTGAATTTCTCAAGCCCAAATGGGTATCAAGCTAAATAGTTGATATAAGCTCAAGACGGGTTTTTCCTATCTCTATTTCAAAACCTTTAATTAGGCTAGTCAAATTCTTAACTGCCCAGTTTCTTGTTAGCCAAGTTTTTCTAGACTAAGTTTCTCTTTCTCAAGTAAAGACCAAGTCAAAAGGCATGAATCAATGTTTGCAACCATTAGTACTAAAATTAAGGCATGGAAATGGCTAAATAACAAAAATCCAATCATAAACAGGCATTAAATTAAATACCCATAAGGTTTACACACGAGGGTTGGGTCACAACCCTAGTAAATGTCTAGCTACTCATAGTAGAAAATAAAGTAAACAAAGAAGAAATACTAATTAAACCCATGATATAAAATTAAAATAATAAACTATAATATTTTTATCCCAAAATGATCACAAATATCCTAAAATGGAAAACCTCAACGGTTACAACTGAAAGAACTTCAAACTTTTACCTAAAAATGTGATTCTCGTCTATTTATGGTGGCCCAAAATTCGCTGACAAAAGTGTCCCTCAGGAGGTTCTGTGGCCGCACAATTCCACTTGAGTTTGCAGGAGGTTGGATTCTATAGTCGTACAATTTGGTATGCAGCTGCAATTCACCTTTTGGGGCCACACAATTCCTGTGCGGTCCGCACTTCAGGCAAGGCTTCAGTCTTGATCATTTGCACACTCTCTGAACTTTTTGAATTCTTGTCAGTGCGGACCATGTTCTGTGGACCAAAAATTGTGTGGGGTACGCAGTTCTGCTTCAATTACTTTTGGGATTCTTCATCAGTTTTGCGACTGCAGAGAGACTTTTGCGGTCCGCACTTGATTCTGCGGCCGCAGAAATACTTTGCGGACCGCACTTCTAGTATGTTGCGCCCCTTATTGCCTTGTAAGTCGGAATACTCCTTTTTGAGTTGGATTTCTTCATTAAGGCCCAAATTTCCAGCATTCCTTTAATTTCCATGCTTTCATTAGTTTTGGGAACATAAATCAATACTTTCAGACTAAAACAAGAGTAAAAAGGTACTAATAAGTGGTCAAAATTCACACTTATCAACTCACACAAACTTAAGTCTTTGCTTGTCCTCAAGCAAATATATTAGTTCCCACCTACTCAAAGTGAAAGATCATTTCAGTGAGTCAATAGTAAGTCATTCACACTCAGTTGGGACCAACAATTACCCACACTACTCATACATTATCAACAAGGTGACAAGTCAAATATCATGCACATATAGTTCTAGTGTGACATTTGAGCTTCATGAATTGACTTTACTCATCAAGGACCCTTGTTCTATCATGTAGGTCATGTTGGACCCCAAACTCTTCCTCCTCTACCTCCCATTTTCCAATCTCACTTCAAAAGTTAACACTCAATCTTAAGATTCATGAAAGGATCACTCTTCTCTCACAAGAGAATGTCACAAGTATGACTTCAAGTACCATAGGCTTGCCCATCATGTAGATCACCACTAATGTGAGCTCACTCGGTTCGAAATCAAGTAGGACTTCTTTCAGGTTATAATGAAGGCTTTTGGATTAGGGTAGGATAAGTCGAAGTGTGAGCCTATTAGTGAAGCAAATTCAATGAAGCTTTGACTAATCCGAGTCCTTGAGAGCTTAGACGGCAGCGGGGAAGAACTCCAAAAGAATTTCATCGGCTCCTCATATGGGTAAGTGGTTACACTTTTTCTTAAGCACTCCACATTTTCAATTCTCGGCTCACAATTACCAATTCTTAGAGGCATTCTTTTTTTATTAGGGGCTAGAGAGACTTGACATCAATTTTTCTTGCTCATATTATTCTTTTTCTCCCTTGATGCTCATGTAAGGGATCATTACCTCTTTTTGAATCCATCAACCCTTCCACTTATTCTCTTTTTTGCGTTTTTCTTTATGTTCTTTTTCTTTTTTTGCCTTCTCTTTTTATAGAGATTATTTCTTTTCTCTTTTTGGTGCCTTGATACCTCTTTCAAATTCCTCAACTTTCCCCCAAAACTTATGCCTTAAGCACTTATTTCACAAGAGTGTTAAGGAAGGTCCGGGTGCCAAGAGAGTATCACGACAAAACGGGTAAAGGCTTATAATATGGTTATCAAATAAGAAAGGCTAGAGGCTCGAAGGGGGTTGACTAGGGATAACGACATTGGTTGGAAATAGAAAAATCAAAGGTGCCAAGGAAAGCCTACAATCATTTCTCAAACCAAGCAGAACTTAAGATTTCGCCTTGAAGCACATTCGGGGCAAGTTCTAGACCATTCGCATATATACTTGGACTAGCAACAAACTATCTCACCCCTCATGCAACTAGACCGTAAAAGAGGATATATTCCAAAGCCTACAACAACCACACTCAAGTTTAAAGATCACTATGGTTTAATAAACCACTCGATTATTGCCAAAGTCAACTCAAGAGTCTCAAAGTCACTAACTAGAGCTATTTTCTTTCAAAAACCATGTTTCAAACCATAAGCATGTAGTTAAGTGTGTTGGTGCCAAATGAAGCATGAATAACTCTTTTTTGAGAATGACTTGGTTAGCCTTTTATTCATTACTACTACTATTATTATTACATACACACAAAAACGGACTCATTCCCTTAAGAAGGTTGTCACGCCATCCATCGTTGGGACGAGTCACCCGGTTCACACGAAAACTACCATTGAAAAGAACCGTGGCATTAAGAAAACCAAAGGCATATTATCTACAAAATCATACAAAGAAGCGACTAACAAAACAAGAACTAAATTAAAAAAATAAAGAAGCTAATGAACAATAACTACTAAAGATAGATAAACTAAAAATAAGAAAACGAAGAGAATCATCCAATTATTACAGTCCAAATGTATCCAAAATGTGTCAATGTATCAAATAAACTACACCCCACCCCACCCCACCCCCATCCCAAATAAAAGTAATCTTTGTCCCCTATGCTTAACAAAATAAGAGTGAAAGAAGAGAGGGTGAAGAAAACTCCCTAAGGATCCTTGGACATCTCAGTGTCCCCAAAAATATCATTTCTCATAGGGTCAACCAACTGTATCTCATCATCATCAAATCTAGGCGTGGCGGGAGTAGCGAACATTGCAAGCACTGCCTCAACAGTGCCGGCAATAAGGTCTGGCTCCTCAAACTGGCCAACTGGTGCAGCCAATGCAGATAGATCTGGGGTGGAATGGTGCGGGTCAAGTAGCATGTCAAAAGGTATATCCCCGGTGTCGTAAGTGTGGTCACCTCTTTTCTGAGCTTGTCAACTGATTTCTTGCTTGCCTGTAAATTCCTCATCTTCTTCACTTATTTACCCAACTCCTCAATAACCGACTCGTGTTGTACCAGAGTTTCCATGATCATCTTCTGGATGTCCAGAATCTTCTTCAACTTCTCATCAAGATCGGAGGAGACATGTGGTGCCTGTGTAGATGACTATGCTGCAACAGTACTAGATAATTCAGACAGCTTTGAAGTAGCTGTCTGCATCTAGTTTTTGAGACTCACCAATGTCTGGGAGACTCGCAGAGCATATAATGGAGATGTAGGAATGGGCTATGGCCTCAGAGCTGGAGCAAAGGCTGTTTTAGGGGCTGTGGTAGGAGATGAGGATGATGGCGGAGGCATAGCAGCAGCACTGGAAGAGGGCTCAACAGAGGTGGATAGAATGTCATATGTCTCAGTAACTACCACTATGGGATCAGTAGATAGGCCTATGGTGGTAGAAGACTGCGCTCTCTTCTTTGGGTTGGTCTCATCCATTAGTGAATACCAGTCAAATGGCTTCTTCGTCTTCACCTTGGTGTCAAATGATCTCGGCTCTAACTTTGCATTAGTGAGGTACTATGTGATATTGTTGGGATAAGGGTAGGCCAAGCTAGTTTGATGTGCTATTAATGAAATGTTGGCTGACATCACGGCACCCACATTATTGGGTATCCGGCCATGATAGAAGAAACAAGAACAACCCGAGGAAGAGGTAGATGAGTCTCATTCAAGCACGGATCAAGTCTGTTGCAAACAAAGGTCTGTGACCCCTTTGCCTCGAAGCTCAATGTGTGCCACTGAATGGGAACTCTAGCTGTAATCCATGGTGGTGCTAAAATCTCAGCCAGCCAAGGTCAGACTTCTTCCTTCATTGCACATTTCTCCAGATACTCCTTTGGCTCCAAGTCCTCAAATCCTAAGTAGGCGTTTAGCATATGCTAATTAAACCTCACCTTGAGGTTGCGTACTCACCTTCATCCTCTTCTTGACGTGAGAAACATTTGTGTAGAACTCTCGGATGAGGTACTCCTTATCATCCTCAACTCTCTCAGTAAACCACATCCAACCCTTTATTTCTCTGAACTGCCTCAAGGTCTCCAAGTTGTATTTATCCAAATCCTTCAATAGGAACTGCCGCTCAAGTATCAAACATCTCACTGGCCACCACATACGAAAATCAATGAAGTCAGCAAAGATGACAAACCTATCCTCCCATATCTCTTTCTTCTTTGATATTTCCACACCCGTGGATGTACCATCTCCTCCTCTACCATCATCGGGGATATCCTGTATAGTCTGTGCCTCTGTGTCTAGTGTAGCTACTAGCTCAGAGGTCTGGATAGCACTCTCTGGCCCCTCAGAGGTGCTGAAAGATGAAGAGGGCCCATCCGTGAGCTGGAATCGCCCCTGTGGCCTAGACTGAGTGGTTCTCTGCTCCTCCTGACTAGAGGATGAGTTTCCCTTTGAAACGTCCCTAGACGGGACATAGGACTTAGACTCAGAGAGGTATACACCTCTCCGTCTACCTGTTGTGACTTTCTTTCTAATGGTTTTGGGCTGGCCAAGGGGCACGGTACCTCTACTTAGACCCCTAGAAGATTCACCTCTTCCTTTTGTAGTGTCGCCTCGGCCTCGGATCGAACCATTATCTGCATCAAAGCAAAGAAGATTGTTAGTTGCAATTCATCATTCAACACATCAAGACTTATGTAGGAAATGGAGGAACATGGGGACACAGTGGGGTTATGACTAAAATAGAAGGTTGCAGGACTTGGGTTTTGCGGTCCGCACTTATTTTATGTGCAACCACAGAAGGGAATTGCGGTGCGCAAAAGTTTGATATGCGGCCGCAGAATGGTAGTGTGGTCAGCACAATTGCAAGTGCGACCACACTTCAGACTTTCAAAGTTCAGAGGCTCAAAAGCCTCTCTGAAGACAGTGTAATGGCCCTTTTGCGGCCGTAGGAGAAATATTCGATCTACAAATTTTAAATTGCGGCCACAGATGCACTTGCTTCACTAGTTTCCTAGAACTCCTAATCTGCAGACTGCACAATTTCAAATGCGGCCGCAGATTTCAAAAACTACGTATAGTCAAATTTTCTGCTTAGATTTTTCAATTACTTGCCCAAATAGACATGACAACATGGTATAAACATGACATTTCACTAACCCAATCTCATTAAAGCATGTATATGATTACCCATTTCAGATCTACCCCACATGGGCACATGGATGAACTCTATTAACATATGGCCTAAAAAGTAACTAAATTTGTTTTATAAAAATATTTAAATTAACATAATAATTTAACGTGAAATGAAGCATACCGGATAGAGTGAGTGAAATGGGAGAATAAGCACAGGTGTTTGTGTGTGGGGACAGTGAAAATCCCTCAAGAAAATCAATCAGAGCAACAACGTTTGTTAAGAGAGTGAAAAGTGTAAAATTACTTTCAAACTTCTATTTATACCAAGATTTTTTAAGAAGGCAAAGAATCGAGTGTGGAAGCACAATTCCATGTGCGGTCCGCACTCTATCACCTGGGTCAATTGTCTCTGGTGTTATTGTGTGGTTTGCACATTTTTGGATGCGTCCGCAGATTTCACGTGCACTTGCATATCAGCCTCCGCATTGACAAGCTCAAACTTCAGAGAGTTAACATATTTACACTTTTTCAATATTCCTATTGTGCGGTCCGCATGAGAAATGTTAGGCTTCGATTGTCCTCCTGCTATAGCACAAAAAAATGTGTAGTCCACAAAAATAAAGTGCGATCCGCAGATCCTTGAACACTTAGCAATTTTTTTTAGTTCACCCTTCTTTCAAGTAACACCCAACCTTGTAGCACACTTCAAATAAAGTTAGAACACAAATAACACCTAACTACAAAAGAAAAAAGGAAAAGAATATGGGTTGCCTCCCAAGAAGCGACTGATTTAACGTCGTTGCACGACGAAAAATACCTTTAAGTGAAGTGAATGACTGCCACCACGTGGCTATCTCCAACCTTGCCCAAGTTCTGCTTCACCCTGTGACCATTGACTCCGAATATTTCATTTTTTTGTTCTTCAAGTATAATGCACCAAAAGGTGTTACACCAACAATTTCAAATGGACCACTCCACTTGGATTTTAGCTTCTTCAGAAACATTCTCACCCGTGATTTAAACAACAATACAAGATCGCCCATCTTGAACTCTTTGTTCCCAATATATTTGTCATGAATATATTTCATCTTTTCTTTCTACATGGACGAACTCGCATATGCATGGTACTAGAACTCATCCAATTCATTTGAATGTGCAACCCTCAAGTTAGAGGCTACATCCCAATCAAGATTCAACTTATTTAGAGCCCACATTGCCTTGTGCTCTTGTTCCACCAGAAGATGACAAGCTTTTCCAAACATTAACCGGTATGGAGACATTCCGATAGGTGTTTTATAAGTCGTCTGATTAGCCCATAATGCATCATCAAGCTTCTTGGACCAATCGGTTGGATTAGCATTCATCGTTTTAGACAAGATACTCTTTATCTCCCCGTTGGAGACTTTCACTTGCCCACCAGCTTGTGGGTGATAGGGAGTCGTGCCTTTGTGAGTAACACCATACTTTCTAAGTAAATTATTAAAAGCTTTGTTGCAAAAGTGTGACCCCCCATTGCTTATCATTGCACGTGGAGTACCAAATCTTGTGAAAATATTCTTCTTCAAGAAGGCCATTACACTTCTCACCTCATTGTTGGGTAAAGCGACGACCTCAACCCATTTGGAAATGTAATCCACCGCGACCAAGATGTAGGTGTTTCCACAAGAACTCACAAACAAGCCCATGAGGTCAATGCTCTAAACATCAAAATATCAATCTCCAAGATGGTTGTGAGAGGCATTCATTGTTCTTTGAGATTCCACCGGCTCATTGACATTCATCATATCTTTTCACTAACTCAGTAGCATACCTGTAAAAATTAGACCAATAGAACCCACAACTAAGCTCTTTGGCCGCTGTTTTTAATCCACCACGATGACCACCATATGGCGAAGAATGATAAGCCCCAGGAATATCGCCTTGCTCTTTTTCCGATTCACACCTCCTAATCACCTCATCCGTACAAATCCTGAAAAGGTATGGTTCCTCCCAATAATAATCTTGACAATCCCTTTTGAGCTTCTTCCTTTGGATTGAAGAAAACTCATCCAGAATGATTCCACACATAAGAAAATTTGCTAAGTCCAAACAAGGCAAGTAGTCCGCCACTTGGTTTTCACTACCTTTCATATCTTGAATGTCAATATCAAACTCTTGTAACAAGAGTACCCATCTCATAAACCGAGCTTTGGAGTCCTTTTTGCTCATAATATAACTAAGCGACGCATGATCTATGTGGATAATAACCTTTGCATCCATCAAGTACGGGCAGAACTTCTCAATCGCAAACACAATAGCAAGGAGCTCTTTCTCCGTAATGGTATAGTTGACTTGAGAACTATTCATAGTCTTACTAGAATAGTATATCGGATGAAATATCTTGTTGATCGTTTCCCCAAAACAACCGCTACGTCATTTGCATCACACATGAGTTCAAAAGGGACACTCCAATTTGGAGCGATGATGATTGGAGTAGTTTTGAACTTGAGCTTCAACAATTCAAAAGCTCTCATGAAATCATCACTGAAATTAAACTTGTCATACTTCACAAGAAGCTTGCACAACAGGTTCACCACTTTAGAGAAATCATTGATAAAGTGCCGGTAAAAACCCGCATTGTCTAAGAAACGCTGCACACCCTTCACCGAATTTGGGGGTGGAAGCTTATGAATCACCTCAATTTTTTCCTTGTCAACTTCAATTCCATTTCTTGAGATTTTATGGCCAAGGACAATACCTTCCTCAACCATGAAATGGCATTTCTCCCAATTGGTTTCTTCACATCTAGCCAATACTTTGTCCAAATTTGCAAGACAATCATCAAAAGAATCCCCAACCAACGAGAAGTCATCCATGAAAACTTCAAGGTAGTTCTCCACCATGTCCATGAAAATAGCCACCATACACAGTTGAAAAGTCGTCGGTGCATTGCACAAACCAAATGGCGTCCACTTGAAAACAAAAGTACCATAGAGACATGTAAAGGTTGTTTTCGCTAGATCTTCTGGAGCAATGAGAATTTGATTTTAGCCCGAGTACCCATCAAGAAAACAATATAAAGTACGGCTGGCCAATCTATCAAGAATTTGATCTAAGTAAGAAAGTGGAAGTGATCCTTTCTTGTTACTTTGTTGAGCTTGCGATAATCCATACACACCATCCAACCGGTCACCGTTCTTGTAGGAATCAATTCATTCTTGTCATTTGTGACCACCGCCATGCCCCCTTCTTTGGGACACATTGAACCTGAGAAGTCCATGAACTATCGGATATGGAGTAGACAACCCTAGCATCCAACCATTTGATAATATCCTTCTTGATAAATTCTTCCATAGCCTTATTGAGTCCTCTTTGATGTGCAATAGATGGCTTAGCGACAACCTCCAACTTGATCTTACGCATGAAAAGGTGATGCTTATACCCCAAATATCCTCCAAGGTCCACCCAATAGCCTTCTTCCTCTTTTGTAACACCGCCAATGTGGAAGCTACCTGCACGTTAGTCAAACAAGAGGAAAGAATAACCGGTAAAGTAGAACAACGACCAAGAAATTCATATTGAAGATGGGAATGCAATGGCTTCAACTCCAAGGTGGGTGGCTCTTCAATAGAAGGCTTTGTATGAGGAGTCTTCCTATTTTCAATATCCAAGGACAATTTTGGGGGTGCATAGTTGTACGACCCCATTCCTTGCAAAGAGTTCACACATTTCATGAAGCCATCCATCCCGTCATCATCAAAGTTAAGCAAGACGGCCTTGTCGCACTTGTATCATCAATAATGACATCGATCACCAAATCCACAAAATAACACACCTCATTTCTATTTGGTTGCTGCATGGACTTATACACATGGAATACCACTTTTTCACCACCAACCGGAAAAGTGAGTTCTCCGTCTTTAACATCACAAAGAACCTTACCCATAGCAAGGAAATGTCTCCCAAGAATAATTGGCACTTCATAATTAACCTCACAATCTAGATTGACAAAGTCCGTCGAAAGAATGAATTTATCAACCTGGACCAAAACATCTTCAATCACACCCAACGGCCTTTTCATGGTATGATCAGCCATTTGCAATCTCATCGAAGTGGGTCTTGGTTTTCCAATCCCAAAAGTATAGGGAATCAAATTTATACTTTCCCCAAGATCAGAAAGAGCTTTAGAAAATTCAACACTTCCAAAGTAAAAGGAATCGTGAAAGTACCGATATCCTCCAAATTAGGAGTCATTGAATGAATAATTGCACTCACTTGATGAGTGACTTTGATAGTCTCAAAATTCATTGACCGCTTCTTTGTCACAAGATCTTTCATAAACTTTGCATAACTGGGCATTTGTTTCAAAGCTTCGACCAATGGCACATTGACTGAAATACTCTTCATCATTTGAATGAACTTCTTGAATTGATTCTCACCATTTTGCGTGGCAAGTATTTGAGGGTATGGAGGTGGAGGCTTAGGCAATGGTGCCTTTGTCTTTTGCATTACCAGCTCCGGTATGTCAATAATATGTTCCCTAGACGAGTTTACCTCCTCTTAAGTCTCTTCCACACTATCATCAATATCAATCTGAACTTCCTCATTTGGTTGAAAAACATTGTTCGAGATCTCTTCTTCTTTCATCACTTGATCATCATCAACGAGTCTCCTTCCACTTGAGGTGGGTGCATTCCAGCCTCTTCCACTTTTTGGGATAATCACCATAGCATGCCCCGTATTGTTACCACACTTCAAATTAACCACTATGTCACTTGGTAGTGCAACCTTAGGACGAGAATTTAGAGCTTGAGAGATTTTCCTCATTTGAACTTCTAGGTTACAGATTGATGTGTTGTGTGAGGCAAGTTGGGCATCCGAATCGGCATTCTTTTCCATCATTTGCTTGAAGATATTATCAATACGTCCCATATTATTGTTTGAAGAACTTGAACCACGGGAAGGATAAGAAGGTGAGTTGCTCGGTTGTTGATACATTGGGAGCCTTTAAAAACCCGACCCCCGGTTGCCTTGATTGCTACCTCAACCACCTTGATTGTTTCCTCCCCACTTTCCTTGGTTGTTTTCACTCCAATTTCCTTGATTTTGTTGTTATGTCAATCCCTTGATTATCAAAATTTCAATTGCCATGATTGTTTTGTGATATCCATTATTGTTGGTTTGGGCCTTGGAAGTTGTTTATCTGCCCTTTTAAATTGTTCACATATTTCACTTCTTCCACTTGCTCATTTTAAGAATCATCTTGATAAAAAATGTTATCATCTTGTACATAGTTCTCCACTCGGGTTTGCACTTGTGGACCCTTAGTCCTCCTCTTATTTAATAAAATATTCACTCCCTCTATAGCATGAAGTTTCTTAGGATCTTGCACTTAATTTAGTTTGGCCTTTTCTAGTTGAGTCATGGTAGTGGTCAATTTGGAAACTTCTTACCCATGGTCTTGTAATTCTTTGTGAAGGTGGATCATATTCAGATCACCTTGTGGAAAATTTTCCCAAGATTGCCAAGCCGATGATGTTTCTGTCATCTCATCCAAGATTTCACACGTTTCCACATAAGGCGTAGTCATAAAGTTCATGCCGGCTAGTTGATTCACTACATATTGGTTGGTTGTGTTAATACCATGATATAAGGTTTGTTGAATCATTTTTTTCGTCATATCGTTGTTGGGACATTCCTTAACCATTTTTCTGTAGCGCTCCCATATTTTGTGTAGTGGTTCATTCGACTATTGCTTGAACGCCAAGATCTCATCTCGAAGTGCAGCCATGTGCCCAGGAGAGACTAACTTAGCAATGAACTTGACCCCCAACTCATCCCAAATATGAATTGAATGATTTGGCAATCGTTCCAACCAATCTAAAGTTTTCCCCCGTAGAGAAAAGGGAAAAATCCTTAGCTTAAATGCATCATCGGAAACATTAATTTGCTTGATCCCCCAATATGTATCCACAAAGCCTTTCAAATGTTTGTAAGCATTTTGAGTTGGAGCACCGGTAAAGAACCTTCATTGCTCAAGAAAGGTGAGCATCACATTGGTGATTTGAAAGTTTTCCACCCTAATGCCGGAAGGAACTGTTGCACTAGCATAACCTTCGTTGGGCAATATCCGTTGTGGAATCGCTTTTGGTGGATGTGGTGGAGGTGGGGGTGGAACGGGAACATTGTCTTGTAGAACTCGGCCTCTTTTTGTGGCAATTGAGGTACATCATCTACTTGTTCCTCTTCGCCATCAAATTCCACCAAAGGAAAATTTTTGAGATGATTATTCACCATGTTTGTACCTATAATTTATTAAACAAATTAGTAACTCTGAAGGGAAAGAAGATATTCCAAAAACACACTCAAATATATAGCTAACATTGTATTAAATCCCTGGCAACAACTCCAAAAATTGATCCACATCCAATCTGCACTCAATAGTGAGTGGAAACGATCGTTGGAAGAATATTACCTAACAAGAGTCGGGGTCGATTTCCACAGGGAGTTTAATATGGGTGTTAGGATGTACACTTTATGAAAGTAAATGAAATAACTCAATTGCACTTCCAAACAAGGGATTTTGTTTTACTTCTATATTAACACTAATAATTATAAACGAATGAGAAGAAACTAGAAAGCAAGTAATTGTTTTTGTTGTTTTTACCAAATGGTTAAAAGGCCTAGGGATGTAACCTTTACCTAGGTGTTTGCCTAATGGGTTATTAACACTTATTTTATTGATCAGGGTATATTATAGCTCTCAACTCTAAGTTATTCACTCAATACTTCTCGGTCATAGAGTGAATTTTCCCAATTTGGCTTTCTCAAGCCCAAATGGGTATTAATCTAAATAGTTGATATGAGCTCAAATCGGGTTTTTCCTATCTGTAGATCAAACCCTTTAATTAGTCTAGTCAAATCATTAACTAGCCCAATTTCTTGTTAGCCAAGTTTTTCTAGACTAGGTTTCTCTTTCTCAAGTGAAGACCAAGTCAAAAAGGCATGAATCAATATTTGCAACTATTAATTATAAAATTAAAGCATGAACAAGGCTAAATAGAAAATACTCAATCATAAACAAGCATTAAATTAAATACCCATAAGGCTTACACACTAGGGTTGGGTCACAACCCTAGTAAAGGTCTAGCTACTCATAGTATAAAATAAAGAAAACAAAGATGAAATACTTATTAAACCCATAATATAAATTATAATGATAAGCTATGATGTTTTTATCCAAAAATGATTACAAATTTCCTAAAAGGGAAAACTACAATGGCTAAAGCTGAGAGAACTTCAAAACTTGACCCAAAAATGCGATTCCTGTCTATTTATAGTGGCACAAAATTTGCTGACAAAAATGCCCCTCGGGAGGTTCTGCGGCTGCACAATTGCATGCGCGTTCCGCGCATTGCTTGAGTTTGCAGGAGACTGAATTTTGCAGCCGTACAATTTGGTTTAAGCTTCTGCGGCCACACAATTCATGTGCGGTCAACACTTCAGGAAAGGCTTCGGTCTTAGTCATTTGCACACTCTCTGAACTTTTTGAATTCTTGTCAGTGTGGACCATATCATGCAGCCGCACAAATTGTGTGCGGTCTACACTCTACTTCAATTACTTCTGGGCTTCTTCATCAGTTCTGCAGCCGTAGAGAGAATTCTGCGGTCCGCACTTGCTTCTGCGAACCGCACTTCTAGTATGTTGTGCCCTTTCTTGCCTTGTGAATCGGAACACTAATATTTGAGTCGGATTTCTTCATAAGAGCCCAAATATCAAACATTCCTGCAATTTTTACTCTTTCATTAGTTTTGGGAACATAAATCAACACTTTCAGACTAAAACAAAAGTAAAAAGGTACTAATAAGTGGTCAAAATCAACACTTATCATATTCTAGAAAACAATTTCGAGGGCTCGAATAATGTCTATCTTATATAGACGGTCTGCAGTCTGATCTTAAACCGCTCTTCAAAACTAGGATAGCACGCTTACTATTTCCTCGTTAAAACCCTTTCCATAAAACTCACTTCAGGAATCAAAGCTTCTGCGCCGTAGACTAGAGAGAACAACATTTCACTGGTACTCGACTTCGAAGTTGTTCGATATGCCCATAGGACCTCGGGAAACTCCACTTCCTTTTTGAGTCGGTCAATCTCCTCGTCAAGTTCTGCAGTATAGTTTTGTTTATTGACTGCGCTTGACCGTTCGCACTCAGGTGTCAAGGGTTCGATAGAATCTTTCATATTCTTTGGTCGAAGAACTTATTGACCTTGCCGCTGATGAACTGTCTTCCGTTGTCACACATGATCTCGGCCGGTATCCCGAACTAGCATATTATATGATCCAGATAAAGTCGATGACCTCCTTTTCCCTAACTTTCTCGAACGTTTGTGCTTCAATTTGTTCCACTTTTGAACAAAGTCTCTCGCATCATTTTCTATCTCGTTCCACTAATAACCGGCCCTGATCAATTTTCAAACCAATGGTTCTTCTCCTGAATGGTTTCCTCAAGTAGCCTCGTGGACTTCCATCATCACGTAATCGGTCTCACTGAGACCCAAGCACCGCGCTAACAATTTGAAGAACGATCTTCGGTATAGTCTTCCTCTATCCAAGCTAAACCTGGAAACCTTAGTTCACAGGTGATGACGTCCACAACACACCTCTATAATATGATACGGTCGTATGCAATATAAATTACCCAACTATGAGTCGGGGTCCAATCCACAAAGATTATAAGGGGTGTTAGGAGTATATATTTGAAGAAAGCGAATGGATTAACTAAATTTGCACTTCCAGAAGGAGTTTTGGTTTCTACTTCTACTATTACTCTAAGAATTGTGAGCTAAGGAAAATAAACTAGAAATGAATTTTTTTGGTGCTTTTCCAAATAATTTAAAAGCCTAGGGATGTGACTATAACCTAGTTGTTCGCGTAATGGGATAGAGACGTTAATACTTGTTTTGTTGATTGGAGTGTATTATATATCTAAACTCTACATTACCCACTCAATACCTATCGGTCAGAGAGTGATGTTTCCCAATTTGGCTTTCTCAAGCCCAGATAGGTATCAAATAAAATATTTGATATGAGCTCAAGTCAGGTTCATACTATCTCTAGCCTGAACTCTTTAATTAGGCTAATCGCACTCTCAATTAACCCAATTCCTCGTTAGCAAGGTTATCCTAGACTAGGTCCCTCTTTCTTAAGTAGAGACAAGTCAAAAGGGCATGAATCCTTGTTTTCAACCATTAATTCTAAAATTGAAGCATGAACTAGGATAAATAATCAACACCCAATCATAAACAAGCATTAAATTAAATACACATAAGGTTTACACACTAGGACATCTAGCTACTCATAGTGGGTATTGAAAATAAAGAAGAAATGCAAATAAAACCCATAATCAAAGATTAAATTGATGAATTATAATTTTTAAACACTAAAATAATCAAATCTTACTAAAATGTCAAAAGGTAACGACTACAACAGCTTTAAACTTCAAAACTTGACCTAAAATTGTGAAACTCGTCTATTTATAGTAGGCCAGAATTCGTCGACAAAAATGCCACTCAGGAGGTTCTGTGGCTGCACAATTCCATGTGCAGACCGCAAATTTCTTCAGTTGGCAGAAGATGGGATTCTGTAGCCACACATTTCTGGATTGTTGTTGCGAAGCAAAATCTGCAGCCGCACAATTCTTGTGTGGTCCGCACTTCAGTAAGGCATCAGGACTTGGTCTTCTGCAAACTCTCTGAACTTGGAACTATTTATCAGAACAAACCCAGTTCTGCGATCACACAATTCATGTGCGGTCCGCACATTAGTCAAAATCCTGTTGGGTTCTCTTATCTTGGGTTGCGGTCACAAATGGAAATCTGCGGTCCGCAATTTCTTCTGCGGAATGCACTTCTTTGCTTTTGCGGCCTTTATAACCTTGTGCTTCGAAAAACTTCGTTTTGAGTCGTATTTTATCATGGGATACCAAACATCCAACATTCCTGCAATTTGCACAATTTTATTAGTTTCGGGAACACAAATTAATACTTTCAGACTAAAACAAAAGCAAAAAGGTGCTAATAACCAGTCAAAATCCCCACTTATCAGTAAGGTCGGCCCTTGATTCTTTGGGATCCGATGGCATATTCCTTTCTGCAGGTAGTATATGTATTTGTTTCTCTAGTCCCAAGTCAAGCTTGTTGAGTTTACCTCGGCGTGACCTTCCTCTATCACCGAGTTCATCAATTGCACCACCGCTCTGGAATTGAATTCATCGGAGTTGACTGACGACCCTAGATTAGCCAACGCATCGGCTTCGTTATTCTGGTCTCGGGGTACATGTTGTACTGCCCATTCCTTGAATTGATGTAATGTCACCTGCAACTTATCCAAGTATCTCCACATTCAATCTTCTTTTACTTCAAATGTCTCGTTGACTTGTTAACAACGAGGATGGAGTCACACTTGGCTTCGATCACCTTAGCCCTTAGACTCTTAGCCAGTTATAGACCTGCAATCATAGCCTCATATTCGGCTTCATTGTTAGTCAACTTCACTATTCTAATAGACTGCCTTATTACATTACCCGTGGGTTGTTTTAATACGATTCCCAACCTGGACCCTTTCGCATTAGAAGCACCGTCCGTGAATAGGGTCCATACCCCCAGCTAGTCCCCAAGGCAACCAATAATTTTTTCTCGACCTCGGGGATCAAGGCAGGTGTGAAGTCTGCCACGAAGTCTGCCAAAATTTGTGACTTTATAGCAGTTCGGCGTTTGTACTTAATATCATACCTGCTAACCTCTACAACCTATTTTTCTAGTCGACATGAAAGCTCGGGTTTATGCATAATATTCCTTAGTGGATATAAGGTCACGACACGTACAGGGTGACATTGAAAGTATGATTTTGGTTTCCTTGATGCGCTTAATAAGGCAAGTGCTAATTTCTCTAAGTGAGAATACCTCGTTTCGGCATCACCTAGGGTTCTACTAACATAATAGATACCCGGACCAGGACACCACTTACCACTACCTCGAAGGCTGCCGAGTAGAGGTATAACTGCTCGTTTGCCTTCGAGGTGTGCAGAAAATAAGGACTTAATAAGTATCATTTGAGTTCTTCTAAAGCATGTTGACATTCTGGGGTCCAAGAAAAGTCGTTCTTTTTCTTTAATGAAGAGAAGAATTGATGGCTCTTATCCGATGACCTAGAATAAATCAGCCCAATGTGGTTATCCGTCCGGTCAATCTCTGTACCGTTTTGATGTTGTTGACCATGGTATATCTTCTTTGGACTTTATTTTATCTGGGTTGATCTATATCCTTCGATTAGATACCATGAAACTGAGGAACTTGCCCAAGCCAACTCCGAAGACACACTTCTCCGGGTTCAACTTTATGTTGTATTTCCTTAGTATGTCGAAGGTTTCCTGCAAATGTTTCAAATGGACCTCTCCTAGCAGGGACTTACTAACATCTCATCAATATAAACCTCCATTGATTTCCCTATTTGTTCCTCGAACATTCGGTTAACTAAGAATTGATACGTGGAACCGACATTTTTTAATCCAAACGATATCACATTATAATGATAGGTGCTGAATTTAGTTATGAAAGAAGTCTTCTCTTGGTCACCCGGGTCCATCCGTATTTGCTTGTACCCAGAATAGGCATCGAGAAAACTCAGTGTATCGTGCCCAACCACTGATTGATCATTCGGTCGATGTTAGGAAATGAATCCTTCGGGCATTCCATATTCAAGTCCTTATAATCTACACACATTCTAAGATTGTTTCCTTTTTTATGTACGCCTATTACGTTAGCTAGCCAATCCATGTATTTAACCTCCCAAATGGAACCTATTTTTAAGAGTTTAGATACCTTTTCTTTGATGAATGCGTGCTTGATTTCGTACTGCGGCCTCCTCTTATATTTGACCAGGTGAAATTTCGGATCCAAGGTCAATTTTTGTGAGTTGTCACCTCTGGCGGGATCCCTGTCATATCTAAGTGGGACTAGGCAAAACAATCTACATTAGCTTTACGGAAATTAATGAGTTTTTTTCCTGAGCTCGGGGGTTAATCTCGTGCGCAGGTATACCTTTCCATCCAATAGGTGCTCGATCAGTATGACTTGTTCTAGTTCCTTGGTCGTCGTCTTGGAGGCATCGGTATCATCGGGTGCTACGAATGATCATGGGACCCCCAAGTCGTCTTCCTCATTCGTTGGTTATTCCTCATATTTCTCCGGCTAGTCGGGGTCGGGATCAGTGATTTCTATTTGGTGCCTTTCTCTTCGGCCAGCCCCTCGCTTTTTGATGTCGCAATTGCGGGCACTAGGATCACTTCGTCGACAGCAAACATCTCCTTTGCGGCCAGTTGTTCCCTATAAACCATTTTGATTCTGCTTGAAGTTGGAAACATCAATGCCTAATGCAAGGTCGAGGGCACCGCCCTCATGCTGTGGACCCATGGTCTCCCGAACAAGGCTTTGTATCTCATGTCCCCCTCGATGTCATAAAATTTTATTTTCTAGGTGGTCCCGACTATGTTGACCGATAGGGTGATTTCGCCCTTTTTTGTCTTGTATGCCATGTTGAACCCGTTCAATACTCGAATTGCTGGTATGATTTGGTCCAATAACCCCAGTTGTTCCACGACTCTCCATCGGATGATGTTGGCCGAGCTACCTGGATCAATTAACTCACGCTTAACCCAAGCTTTATTTATAAGTATGGATATTACCAATGCATAATTGTGAGGTTGATGATGCCCTCGGCATCCTCGTCACTGAACGAGATGGACCCCTCCGGAACTTAGTCTCGAGTGCGTTTTTCCCTTGTGATAGATACTTTGGTGGGTTTTATCGTTGGTCCTTGTGGGACATCTACTCCCCCGATGATCATATTGATCACATTTTAAGGCTCTTCAGCTCAATTTGTTTGTTGGCACCCCTGTTTTTGAAATAATTTTTGGCTCGCTCACTTAGGAATTCCTGAAGATGCTCATTATTGAATAGACATGCCACTTCTTCCTTTAACTGTCGACAATTCTCAATCCTGTGACCGTGAGTACCTTGATATTTATATATTAAGTTGTGATCCCTCTGTGCAGGATCACACTGGAGTGGCCTTGGCCATTTGGTCTCCTTTATGCGACTGACGACCGATACTCTACTCGCCGCATCCACGGTAGAGTTATATTCTGATAGGAAGGGCTTCTTTGCCCCCGAGTGATCTATCGAAACCGTTTGTACTCACAAAACCTTGATTGCTTAGACCTTGGTCACTTCTCCTATCGTTCCTGGTCGGGTGAGGATTAGGTCCGTTTCCCCTTCTATACAAGTTGCATGGCTGTTACCAATCTCGGGGTGGCCTCGACTCCTGATCCATAATTCTTTTAGACCTATCGTTCAATATAATGGTGTAAATAGACTCCGAGGGAGCTCCCAGCTGGTCATCCTCGACTCTGATCTTTGACTGGTACCTGTTGTGAACATCAGCCCTAGTAACTGCAGGGTACTCTACCAAGTTTTGCTTCAATTGTTGAGAAGCAACGGAACTTCAGGGGTTGATTCCTTGAGTGAATGCCTGAACGACCCAATCATCTGCAACGGGGGGCAGGTCCATCCATTCCATATAGAACCTCGACACGAACTCCCTAAGTATCTCATTGTCCCTTTGCTTGACTTTGAACAAGTCGATTTCTTCTTCTCAACCTTGATCGCGCCGACATGGCTTTAACGAATTCATCTTCAAGCATAGAAAGCGGATAAATAACATTTGGAGCTAATTTATGGTACCATATCATCGCTCCTTTGGATAAGGTTTCCTCAAATTTCTTCAGAACACCGACTCGATCTCGTCATCTTCAAGGTTATTGCCTTTTATTGCACACGTGAGGAGGTCACATGCTCGTTTGGATCCGTGTTCCTATTTTATTTGGGAATATCGGGCATTCATAACCTTTTGGAATTGGCTTCAGTGACGCACTCGGGGGAAAAGGTTTCTGAATGAACTTTTTAGAATCTAGTCCTTTTAATATCGGAGGCGCTCCAAAATCTTATCTACCCTTGAATTGTAAATATCCACCTTATTGTCATTTGTCTCTATCTTCTTTTCACCGGACTCCACCTGTTTCATTAGTGCTTCGAGCATTTTTATCACCTCGAAAGTTTTCGTGGGTCCGAACCCGTCTAGTTCTATGACAATATGTTCGTCTATTCGAGCATCTTCTCCGACCTGCTCGGGTTTGGCCGTGTTCTGTGTATGGTTTTGACTCTGCAGTTGTGCTATTGCCACTTGCTGAGCTTGTAACAATTTCAAAATCAAATGTAAGCGAACTTCATCACCTCCCCCTTCGGGCGCTTCTCGAGCCTATGGTCGGGGTGCCCCTTGGATGCTATTTTTGGGATCGGTTGGTATGTCGATATTGATAGCAACTTGTGAAAGGGCGCCGACTGGGTCACCGATTGGAAATCTATTAGGGTCAACAGGGGACACGCCATTGCTTGGTACCATGTTATTATTTTCACTGTGGTGGCCTAACTCGCCATCAACGTTCAAGTGAGTAAACTGAGAATTTGACATTTTGGATAGACTTGAAATCAAACTTCAAAGAGCAAGCGTAAAATATGGAGTGTTATGGAGATTCATATTAAATCACCATTATTATCCTTATCCCAAAGGTGAGCGCCAAACTGTTTACCCTAAAATGAGTAATAATTAAATTTATAGGTAGTTTAAAGGATGCGTGATTTAATTTAACACGAATGATCTAAGAATAATAAATAATTAAATTAAAGGGAAACAAAACGATCAAACCAAACATGATGGAACAATTAAGCTTGGCTTTAAGTTTGAACACTGAGACTAGTTTCAATCGAGCCCTCGAGATGAGCTCGGTTGCAGCTAAAGAAATGAATAGCTGAAGAACACTTTGAAGAACAGCTAGAAAATAAAAATAAACTTTATTGATTTAATATGTGTGCCAATAGTGGTTGAAAAATTGAAAAGGATCTCCCATTTATATAGTAGAGGAGTTTCAATCCTAGTACTACAAGTCAAAATAAGGTAAAAATCCTTCTCTTCTAGTAAAACATGATCCGTAGTTGATATCGGACGATATTCGCGCCGTAATATCCGGTTGATAGCGGATAATTAGTTCCCTCGTTCATCATCTCTAACCGTCTTTCGTTTAGTCTCGATTCTTTAATTTGCTTGAGCTCGATTCTTCCCATGTTTGGCCATGTCCGATTTTTGGTGCGTCAGTTGTCCCCCCGGGCTCTGATCTTTGGGGGCCCTAGGGTTTACCGGAGCCTGTGTCGAAACACATTGTCTCTCATTTCTTCATTGGGAAATCGAGGGTAACTATATCCCCTGATTTACCCGTACACAATTACTACATTTCTTCTTACAGTTACTTAATGATTCTCCTTCATATAATATTTGAGAAGGTATTGTTTGGATTCTGTCTCGTCTTTCTGTTTCTTTTTTTGTTAGGACGAAGCTCAGACCATCTATGGAGGATGATTAAGTAAGAAAACCCTAGAAGGATCGAGAAGAAGAGAGAGAAATAGAGAGAAGCATAAAAGAGAAATAAACCATCTGAATTTCTTTGTTCAATAATGGGTATATATATTTAGAGCCATAAAATGTATAATAGACAAATATAAAACGTGTAATGTGTATTGGGCCCGGGTCCTATACAAGTTTCTATTGGGCCTATAGTATAGAAGAGCTATCAGATTGGGCTCTAACACCCCCCTCAAGCTTGAGGGTGAAGAAACACCAAGCTTGCCAAGAATACCATAATGGAGCTGAGTAGGTAAAGCCTTGGTCATGATATTAGCCAACTGATCAGCACTGGAGACAAAATGCAAAGAAAGAAGACCAGCATGTAGACATTCACACACATAATAGCAATCAATTTCAATATGCTTTGTTCGCTCGTGGAAAACTGGATTTTTGGCGATGTGTATAGCAGCCTGACTATCACAGTACACAGGAACAGAAGCAGAGATAGGCAGCCCAAGGTCACCCAGCAGTCTGGTCAACCATGCTATTTCAGCATCAGCTTTCCTTAGAGCTCTATTCTCAGCCTCTGCTGAAGACAAAGAAATAGTAGGTTGTTTCTTGCTTTTCCAAGAAATAGGACTGCCGCCAAGAGTTAAATAATAACCACTTACAGACATGCAAGAAATAGTGCAATGACCGCAATCAGAATCGAAGAACCCCATAAGAGACATATCAGCAGAGTTTGAAAGTAAGATACACTGGGCAGGATCATTCATGAGATACCTCAAAACATGAAGTGCAGCCAACATGTGTGGAACCTGAGGATGTTGAAGAAATTGGTTGAGATGCTGAACAGAGAAAGAGATGTCAGGTCTAGTATGTTGTAAAAAATTCAACTTCCTAATCAACCTCCTATACAAACTAGGATCAGAAACATGTGGCCTCATATCCAAATGAAGTTTGATAGAAGGATCCAGAGGTGTGGAAACAGAATAAAAATGTTGGCAGTTGAACTCAACTAGGAGGTCAGTATATACTTGGACTGAGCCATAATATAACCCTGAGGAGTAGAGGAGATTTCCAAACCAAGGAAATAATGAATTGTACCCATGTCCTTGATTTTAAACTGGGTGTCCAGAAATAACTTCAAGGAATCCAACTCAGCAACATCATCCCCAGCTAGCATTATGTCATCAACATAGACAGCCAGGACAACAAGAGAACCAGAAGAGGACTTGGTGAGCAGTTAATAGTCATTGTGACTAGAAATGTAGCCCCTAGAGTGCAGTGCATCAGACAGTTTATAAAACCACTGTCTGGAAGTCTGCCTGAGGCCATATAAAGATTTCTTGAGTCTACAAGCCAAGGGAGGAGAGGCAGAAGTAGAAGAGACATCCAAACCAGGAGGAATCTTCATATAAACCTCCTCATGAAGGTTACCATGCAGAAAAGCATTATTGACATCAAACTGATAAACAGTCCAACCTCTTTTAACAACCAAGGTAAGAAGACACTTGATGGTGGTCAATTTAACAACAGGAGATAAGGTTTTAGTGAAATCAATACCCTATTTTTGAGTATCACCCCTGATAACCAACCTTTCCTTATACCTCTCAATAGAACAATCTGCCATTTTCTTAATCTTATAAACTCACTTACAAGGATTATCCTTCTTGTGTGGAGGGAGCGGAACAATGTCCCAAGTCTGGTTGGACTCAAGAGCTTGAAATTCCTTTAGCATGGCCTCTTGCCAAGCAAAATGTGAAGCTGCCTACTGGTAAAACTGAGGTTCATGCATTTTCAGCTCAGTTTGGGACACCTTGGAAAGGTTAGGGGCAGGAACATAGCGTAGGACAGGGACAGGAAGATGGTTTAGGACAGAAGAACAAATGTAATCTTTGATATAAGAGGGCTGGGTGACAGTCTTAGTGGATTTTCTGACAGCTTGGACAGGTACAGCTGGTAAGGGAGGACTAGTTGAAGGTGTGAAGAGGTGGTAGAAGGAGAAATCGGAAGATTGGTAGAGGATGGTGGAGAAGAAAGATAGAGAAGGAACATCCACAAAAGGTGTCAAAGGAGAAGTAGGAACAGGATGGTTGGAAGAGTGAAAATGGAAGATATGTTCATGGAACAAAACATCCCTAGAATAGAAAACAGAAGAAGTAGAGAGGTTTAGGAATCTGTAACCCTTTTTGCCACAAGGATAACTCAGGAATAGGCTAGGGATAGCCCTAGATAGGAATTTGTCTCTGCCAATTCTGGGAGAAGTGGCAAAACACAAACAACCAAAAGACCTTAAATGAGCATAAGGAAGTTGGTGACCATGTAGCTTTTCAAAAGAAGGCATGTTGTTCAAAATAGCCAAAGGCATTCTATTAATGAGTTAGGTGGCAATCAAGACACAGTCTCCCAAATAATTGATGGGCAGTTTGGATTGAAAAAGAAGAGCCCTAGACACTTCTAGGAGATGTTTATGTTTCCTCTCCACAAACTCATTCTGTTGTGGAGTGTGAGAAATGGTGGTTTGAAGCAGAATTCCTTGATCAACAAAGAAAGAAGCAGTTTCATGACTACTACCAAGTTCATAAGCATTATCAGATCTGAAGGTTTGAGCAGAAGAATGAAAATGGACTTTAACCATGGAAGTAAAAGCTTTGAGGATAGAAAGTGCATTGCTTTTACAAGATAATAGGTGAATCCAGGTGGCTCTACTGAAATCATCAACTAATGTTAAGAAATATCTGAAATCACTGTAAATTTTAGAATTAACCCGAAACATCAATATTTACTAATTGAAATGGGGTAGTAGAAAAGGAAACCTTTGTTGCCTTGCCATTGGGCATACTGAACAAATAAAGATTTCTTAGAATAAACATTATCAAATATGAAAGGAATAGATTTCATTCTATGAAAAGGCATATGACCCAATTTTTGATGTCAAAACAGATTCATTTTATTTACAATAGATGTCTAATTACATGGAATAGTATTTACAGAAGAAATGGTGGACTCAGACTTATTATATGACACAGAACTAGAAAAAAAGTGTCTGGATTAGGAAACAATATTAGCATCAGGATGAAGGTAGCGCAACATTCCAGCAGCCTTACCAATTACCAATGGCTCTGTAAAATGCAATTGAACTTTTCTGTATATATTGAATACGAATCTAAAAAGAAAAATTGCAGCGTCAAATTAATTCTCTTTTTTCGTATTTTACTTTACGCTCTTCTATATCCTGGCATGATGGAGATATTATACCATAGCATGTCATGAGCAGGGGTAGCGTATATTAAAATAATTAATTTTTTAACAAGAAAATAATATGACAATGCTTTGAAGTTGATATATCTTGAAATCTTTATAATAGCACAATAAATAGGAGGGAGATGAGTGGTAGTACTACTATTTTATTGCGAAATTGTGATAATAATAATAGGACAAATCTGAGCATAATGAAACTGTAACTTCCTTGCATCCACAATTTTATCATTCTATATAAGAGTCCCCCCTTTTCTTTTAGTACTTCTTTTACAGTCACACCCTCGTAACTGAATCAGAAACTGCTGGAAAAAAAAGAGAAAAACTGGAAACTTAATTAAAAGGGAAAAGAAAAAGCAAAACAAGAGATTACATCAGTTGAGTATAAAATTATCTTAGTGCTAGTGTTTGGCCTTGCCACAGAGAATGGCATTTGGTGGAATATCATATTCAGTGTAAAGGCTATGCTCGGTATTCCACACTCTGAAATATGTTTCCTGTCCCAAATATCTCCTTGGCCATATTGCTGACCTCAAATTCCACATTCCTTTATTGTCCAATGACACCAAAATTGTACTCCATGAATTAGGATACACCTGAATTGTGCATCTGGTTGTGGCATCTACTAGATTATACTTTCTTCTCATTGTTGGGTTCCACAGCCCAGGCCCATACCTTTAAAAATAACCAAATCATAGAGTGAGCAGTGAGAAAATTAAACTTTGATTAGGGAAAATAATATATATTGTATTAGCTTTGGTATTATTAATATATTATTTGATAGTATTTTTCAATCTATGTATAACTAATCATGACATTAGCAATACTATAGTTTTTAATACATGAATAAGTATGTCCTTTCAAAACTTTTAACATACACCAAACTAAACAGTGAATAAGAAATAATTCCAGTATAGCTTATTTTAGCATTATTAGCCCTATGAAATATTTTATCTTATACACCCTACCCAACATCCCCTACTCCCTTAATGTTAAACAATAGATACAACAACGAAACATGCATGGTAATTGTGCCTCAAACCCCAAGCAATAGTTTGAGTCGATTATATAAATTCTTATTAACATGTCATTTTATTTAAGCTCATCTTAAATCAATATTACATAATAAAATTAAAATAAAATGCATTAGAAGTTCTCTTTATTCTCTCTAGGCTCTAGCAGGACTAAAAGACTAGAGAAATATTTAAAATAAACATACTAACACGACTGAAAAGATAACTCAAAATAATTGTAGTATTAAATCTTGAAGAAATTGCTTATTAGGAAAATTGGACATACCCGACAGCCCAGAAATCATAGCCATCAAAATGATAAGACTGAATGGTTTTCTCGTTGTTTTGGAAGACAATTTCAGTGAAGTCATGAAGAGAGAAGTTAAAGACAGAAGTGCCAAGAACAATTGGGCCAGGTGGAGGATTGTCCTTGATTTTGTTCAGCTGGAACACTCCAGGAATGTTGTAAAAATCAGCAATCTTCAATGGAGTGTCTGGGTTAATGTAAGAGATCTTGTTAATAGCATAACGCCTCTTTCCGTTAGTTTTGCCAGCAGAATTTGCCAGCACAAGTGTCCTCGTCACTGGTACTGTCCCGTAATGGAATGCTCCTTGTGGATTCGGCCTCGCAGCATTTGCTGTCAAGTTCCATCTTCACGACACGACCAAAAAAAATGTTAGAAGGAATTATAACACAGGCAGTACTTAAACTCTATCAGCATAAGAACAAAAAACAAGGAGAAAAAGAACGTAAGAGTGCATGTACCTAAGGGTTCTGGCTTGTTTCATTGACCAGTGAACATGGTAAGTAGGACCAATGGGCAAAGGTTTAGAGGCAGGGGTATTAGAACCTTGATAGTGAAGGATGGCAGTTGCTGTTAAAATTGGTTTAGTGAAACGAGTGGACGCCACAATAAAATAGTCTTTCGGGTTGGCATGTAAAGTCACCAGAAAAGCCATGGATTGGCCAACATGAATGTCCAATGATTCATACACTTCTTGCATGGTATGTGCTCCTTCCACTTCCACCAGCTTTAATGTGTGACCTTGGATTCTAATATTAATCGATGTTGTTAATCCCACATTCGACACCCTAAATAAGTATGTATACCCTGAATCAATAATCATCATAAAAAACGGGATCAGTAACTTGATATATAAGGCATGTTATTTGCTACTTCATTATATAAGAGTAAAATTGTAAGTTTAAGCTAAATTGCTTCTAAATTTAGAAAGAGTTCATTATTTTTGAAACGAACCAAAAAGAAAATAGATTCGCGGACGGAGCGAGTACAAGTTAAAATATAATGCTAGTGCAATGATTACGTACCTTTCATGCCGGTGAATTTAAAAGAATTAGGGCGTCCATTAATGAGTAGAGCATCTGGAAAAGGAAAAGAATTCCCTTGGTCTAGCCTTTGCTTCAATACCTATAGTTGTAGGCCAGAATATCAACCACTTGGATGGACTTATAATTTACAATCAAATTAATTACTAATATTAATAGAAAATTAGGAGGAGATTGGAATTATTACCTTGTTATCCGTCTTCCACCAGTCACTAACAAGCAGAGTAAATTGGTCAAAAGGTTTGGGATATGGGACTGGAATAACAGACCTAGCTAATATGTTCAATCCTCCAAAACCACCAGCAGCTCTGTGCATTAAAGTGGATGGGAAATATGTAAAGGTTCCGATTTGATCTTTCATTTGCATTTTGTAGGTCCATTGGCTGTTTGGTGGGATTGGACAATTTGTACCAAGAACTCCATCTTGCCACGAGCTCTTCCTTTGTTTCACACCGTTCCTAATGATTCATTCACATCACAAAAAATAGTTGATCAACATCTTTTCCTAGAGTACTAATTAATTAGGTGAGCTGATAGCTAGTTTAAAAAATTATTTTATACTGTCGGTGTATAGTTTTATTTGTAATCAATGGCATGTAACAAAGTTAACATAACACAAAAATTCATTGACGCACCATGTTATGAGCAAAGGATCATCCAGCTTGTTAATGACTGTAATCAGAACGTTGTCATTAGTTACAACGTTAAGGGTAGGACCAGGAAACTGCCCATTAATGAGGATTCCCTGTATGAATTCCATAGAATTATATGTTAAACATTAACTACGTATGTATACTTTATAACCAAAATAGTACTCAATTAAGGTTATCAAAATTTAGATGCTCGAAAATTTACCCTTTGCTTGACCCCAAGAGGAGCGATTTGTCCATAGGTAACAGTCCAAGTTTCATATTTGTATGGGTCTTCAGCCCTCACGACGGAAGCAATCAAGCAGGCCACAATTCGAAGTAAACAATGTAGGAATATGGCCCGTCTCATATTATCTCAAATATTTGTACTCCAACTATACCAGGTTTCTGCCACATATAATTAATTATATGTAAGATCGCACTTCTAAGAAAGTAATCTCACATCATTATATTGCTAAATGATGCTCTTTGCTCTTTCTCTTTTCTTTTTGGTCAGCATAACGAAGAAGTCCGGTTACATGTATTATGGGAATTTAATATTCTTTCTGTTTCAATTTATGTGAACTCATTTGATTAGATATGAAGTTTAAGAAAAGAGAAAAAACTTTTAAATTTGTAGTGTAAAATGAGACACATATATATTTTGTGTGGCTATAAATTATTGCATAAAGATAAACTATTTTCAAATAGGGAAAGGGTCATTTTTTTGGCATGGGCTAAAAAGGAAGTATATTCACATAAATTAAAACGGAAGGAGTAGTATAAAAAGTGCCTTTCAACACAAAAAAGATTGTTATTAAATTACTAACATGATATATAGACAAAAATATGAATGTGAAATGGCAAACTAAAATACAAGATTAAAAATGAAATACGTGGCAAGAAAGTGCAAGCTGACCCTCTCCATTTAGGACTAATGAGAAAAGAGAAACAAATTAACGAATGTAGAACACTTACCAATAGTAGGGAAAATGAAGGAATTAATAATAATGAATCTCCTAAAAAGTGACGAGGAGATAAGAGAAAAAATTGCACGAAATATGAATATGGGAATGCGAAGTTACAGAATATATATAAGAGAGGTGACTTGCAGGAAACTGAAGTTGCCATAATTAGCTATACTAAGCCATGAGACTATTGACATGCATACAATGCAAATTTCGAGAAGATATCGAAGCTCAACTACGGCGCACTTTATGCTCATTAATTATGCCTCTTGCTTTATCTTTGGCTTCAACTACTGTAGCAGTAGTAGTAGTAGTACAGTATATTAGGAAGCTCCCAACTCCTCGAGGAGGAGGAATAGGAAACTTTAGATTTAGCCTCCCAATTGCCAAGTTTTTTTCAAATTTTTTTGGCAAAACTTGTTTGTTTATAAATTTTATTCATATTTTGGCAGATTTTGAAAATAAATTTTTTTTAATCCCAAAATTAGCTCTAGATCTATTTTTAGCCTAAAATATTACTGTTGGATTTTTTAAAAATTTCGAAATACTTCAAATTTTTGTATTTCGTAAAAAAGTCCACCATCTATTATGACCCAATCCCGTTAGCTAATTACTATACTTTTCTTTTGGACTAATAGATCTTGTAACATTATTGTAATTTGACGAATTATAGTGGCTAGTAATTGTGTTATTAGTAGTTGACATTAAAATATCAGGTTATGATTTTATGATAGTGTATTATGTAGTTTATTATAAAAAAGATAATTTTGTGTCAAACTTATCTATGCTCAGGACTATGATTTTGTGATAATGATAATGAATAGTATCGATGAAGGTTCTGCATATACAGGATTAGCAAGTTTGTTTGGTATTGTTGGGTATTTTTGATAGTTTTTAGAACTTAAGGGTATAAGTCACATTTCATATTTTTTTTTAAAAAAAAGTGAAACATGTTTGAAAAATTATGTCCAAATAGATTTTCATTTTCAAACCAAACTTTACTCAAATCAAGCCTTTTAAAATAAATTTAAAAATTTATAGCCAAACGCAGCTTAATTGATTAGAAATTCTTGGAGAATTAATCATTATTTTTAGGTGCAAGAAATACTCTCTCTGCTCACCTTATCTACTCCTATTTCTTGTTGTTTCATAGATTAGTCATTTTTGCTTTTACTTTTGCAGTATTTAGTGATGATGATGACATGAGATGGTCTGTCTGTAGAAAGAAATGAGGATTAATATTGTCAATTCCTACCTGTTAGGACTAAAATAAAATTATTGGTATTATTATTGTTGTTATTGTTTATATAGAATTATTTTCAAAATAATTAAGAAATCATTTATTACTTATTATTTTTCAAATTTACCATTTTCTAATAGTGGAGTGTTAGACGTTTAAGGAGAAATAAAAGACGGTTTAGACAAATACACTTATAATTAAGATTATTAATTTCTTTCTTAAATGGTTTACTTATATTAAAAAAACATATAGTAATATGAAATATTAGCGATACAATATAATATATTTTAGAGTTTTTGTACATCCTTGAAAATAACTTTTAAAGTATCATTTTTCTGTCCTTTTGTATACGGTCGAAATCGAGCTCGCCTACGACATGGTAGATTAGGCTCGGAACCTGACAACCAAGGACTAAAGATCGACCTCGAATCCCACCGAACTAGAACTCGGGGTCAGAACGCCTGCCTTCAAGAGCATTGAGTCCGGGATCCCGGAGTCGACCTTATCCCCGTACGAGCTCGAAGAAACATTGTTAGCATAACTAATAAAAGACCGAAATATCTGTGACCAATCGGATATTAAGGCGGAAATCTCGACGCGTGTCAGTAAGGAACCGGCAATCAGCAAATCAAGGGATTTTTACCTTTTATAGAATTGTACCTAAAGTAGGATTCCCCTACTATATAAAGAGGGAGGGTCTGATAATTCATTCAACACACTGTAACACGCATCCCAAAGTAATATATTATTATTATTATTTCTCTTTAAGCTCTTGTTCTTCTGTATCCTAACACCGATCGAAGTGTATCTGGCTCGAGGGTGATTAACTTTCCAAGGCTAAGACTGTTCAATTCGTGTGATTTACATTCACTTTATCATTATTTATTTCAATTGCGATCTAATTTATCATTTTTGCGTCAAGTTAATCCACATATCCTTAAAACCAGTTACAAATTCAATTGTTATCTGATTTTGAGGGTAAACAGTTTGGCGCTCATTGTGGGGCTAAGGATAATAGTGGTTATTTGATACAAATCTCCATAACACACACTAGTTTACACTTGTTCTTTGAAGTGTCTCTGATTTCATGTTAAAACACAAAATATTAAACTCTCAATCAGCACCCCTACATGTTGACAACGAGTCCTTTCATCACGGTGAAAATAACAACATGGTGCCCGGTGACGAGGTACCACCCATTGATACCATCAGAATTCTGGTCGCAGACCCAATTGACGTTAATTCACATGTGGCTATCGACACAAACCTGCCTACCGACCCCAAGAATAGCGTTTGTGGCGGAGCCCGATCGGCGGCTCAAAAAACGCAAAACATTGGTGGAGACAAGTTCAGTTTAAGGGTGATCTTCGAAATGTTGCAGGCTCAATAGGCGGAAATAACTCAGTTACAGAACCAAAGCCGCACACCAAGAAAAGTTGAACCCGATCCGCCCCGGGAAGTTATCCGCAGAGATGAACCGGTCACAAAGAGGTCGAATGAAAACGAATCAGGGAATAACCCCGAGATCATAAAGATGCTCGAGGAACTGACAAAACGAGTAGAATCAGGGGAGAAGAAAACCAAAGCTAATGACAAAAAGGTGGAAATATACAATTCCAGGGTAGACCAAATACCAGGAGCACCGTCGGTATTGAAAGGTCTGGATTCCAAGAAGTTCGTGCAAAAACCTTTTCCCCCGAGAGCGGCTCCGAAGCCAACCCCTACGAAATTTTGCATGCCCGAGATTCCTAAGTATAACGGAATGACCGACCCAAATGAGCATGTAACCTCATAAACATGTGACATCAAAGGGAACGACTTGGAGGATGATGAGATCTAGTCTTTCCTGTTGAAGAAGTTCGGAGAGACCCTTTCAAATGGAGCTATGATATGGTATCACAACTTACCTCCTAATTCTATTGAATTATTTTCTATGCTTGCAGATTCTTTCGTGAAAGCACACATTGGGGCCATCAAGGTCGAGAATAGAAAGTCGGACAATTTCAAAGTAAAACAGAAGGATAACGAGATGATCAGAGAGTTCGTGTCCTGGTTTCAAATGGAATGGATGGACCTGCCACCGGTCGCTGATGATTGGACCGTTTAGGCTTTCATCCAAGGACTCACTATCGAAGCTCGGTGGCTTCACAACAGTTGAAACAAAACCTGATAGAATATTTGGTTGTTACTTAGGCTGACGTTCATAACCGGTATCAATCAAAAATCAGAGTCGAAGATGATCAACTTGGGGCCCCTTGGGGGTCTATTTATCCCGTCAGAGTCTTCGATAGAGCCAAGAGAGACATTGATCGCGAACCGAGCTCGTTATCAACTGTACAATGGGGATTGAAGAGGCAATGGATCCAAGAGAAATCCCGTAAGAAGTGAAAGGAGAAGTGATCGAGGTCAAATTAATTGGTGACTCATGGGCAAGAACAGTTTTGACAGGCCCGTCGGGCCTAAGAAATACCGAGGTTATCGGAATACAACTTTAACGTCAACGTTGCCGCCATTGTATCAGCTATCAGACGCATCAAAGACACCAAATGGCATCGACCTCTAGAATACGATCCATATCAAAGGGATCTTAACTAGATGTGTAAATATAACGACACTCATGAGCACAGAACAGAGGATTGCCGACAGTTGAGAGAGGAAGTATCCCAACTATTCAACAATGGGCATCTTCAGGAATTCCTGAGCGACCAAGCTAAGAATTATTTCAGGAATAGGGATTCTAACAAACAGAACGAACAAGAAGAACCTCAACACGTCATTAACATGATCATCGGTGGGGTCGATGTCCCTCAAGGGCGGATGTTAAAGCGCACCAAAGTATCCATCACGAGGGAAAAACAGATTTGATATTACATACCGGAAGGAACCTTATCTTTCAACAACGAGGAAGGGAAAGGGATCGTGCAGCCCTATAATGATGCACTAGCAATATTTGTACTCATAAATAAATTTTGAGTTAAGCGTGTGTTAATTGATCCAGGGCTCGACCAACATTATCCGATCGAGGGTCGTGGAGAAGCTCGGTCTACAAGACCAAATCGTGCTTGCAGTCAGGGTTATAAACGGATTCCACGTGGCATGTGAAATCACTAAGGGTGAGATAACATTACCGGTGAACACCGCGGGGACCATCCAGGAAGCTAAATTTTATGTGATTGAAGGAGACATGAGGTACAACGCTTTGTTCAGGAGGCCATGGATCCACAACATGAGGGTGGTTCCCTCGACTGTGCACTAAGTGTTAAAATTCCCAACACCCAGCGGAGTCTGCCAAGGAAATGTTCGCGGTCGATGAACTGATCCCGACATCCACAATCTCAACATCGAAGGATCTGAACCAGATGGTCAAAGACGGGGTTGTCACACCCATTTTTCTCGCGAAATCGGGTTTCGACATGTGACAACTCTTTTAAATGGGTACTACTAGAGAAGAGTCTCCATCTAAAGATCTTAAGGTGAACTAGGGCACCTATTGTGCAAATAACTCTGTTTGACTAGCCAACGTCACCAAAGATCGGGTAAAGGCTCAAATTACTTTAAAGAGAAGGTGTTAGGCACCCCTAGAGGTCTACAACTGTGGGTCCCGGCCGAACTTATAACTATGTGGATTATGTAATTAGACTAGGTGATCAAATAAACAAAGGTCAGGAAAGCTCATTATAGCACAATTGATACAAATCTTTGAGAGCTACAAAATATAAATACAATGTTTGATTAACTAAATGTAGATAAAAATAAGGGGGGGGGGGGGAATCATAAGTTTTTTAGACTATTACCCCATGTAACATAAATAATATTTCGCAACTCCCTTTAGATAGGATTTGCTCATATTACAGCGGGCACAGACTACCATCTCCTGCTACCTAATTACTATGTTAAAGTTATTTACCTAGAGGCGCTCTAATTCAATTCTAAGTCGTATCCTATGTGTGCACTACTCGTCCCATGCCTATGGTCCAGGAGGCATTGGACCTCTATTTGGGTGATTCTAGGCTTCACTTAGGTTGCTCAAAAATGATAAAACTAACCGACATTCAAAACAAGTAGGACTTCATGCAAACACAAATAAAGGCCCAAGTTAGCCTCCACACATAAACAAAAAATGCATGCGGTCAGTTTAGACAATACATGGTTTCAGAGTTAAGACTTAATCCTATAGGCATGTTTTCTAGGTGATTCTGAATTTTAGCATCTTATGTGCAACATTATTTCTCTCAATGGCTTAGGCGAGGAGGTAATAAACTATTTGTAAACTTAGAACTATTAGTACTGATTTTATAAATATAGGCATGGTTTCTAGTAGTGGCGTAGCTAAGCAATGAAACAGTGTTTGATAGTCCAGCATAAACAAGTTGATCTCATAAACAATTTTAAGCGAGTGACAATATCATATAGGCAGGATTTCTAACAATTGACAATCATACCTAATTTTATAACACTTTATGTCTATATGCATGTTATCTAGGAGGGGCAGTATGATAATAATAACAATAGCTAATTAGTCAATTAAGGTCCTATAGACATGATTTCTAGATGTGCATTAGTGATCATATAGGCATGTTGTCCAATAACATATAGCAATAGACATGGCAAAAATATAGAGCACTTAAGCTCATGATTTGATAATCAACAGATTGAGTGAGTGCATGATTACTATAGGCATGGTTTCTACTAGTGTGCAACACATGAGAGGCGAAATAGCAAGTAGAGAACATAAGTCCTATAGGCATGCTTTCTACCCATTGTGCGAGAATTAAAATACCCTACCCATTTTTTATTCATCGCCTTGTCTGTTCAATTACAAGATTATTACAGACCCAGAAATAAATCTGAATAATTACATAAGCAGACCACTATAAGCCCAATGATAGTCCCAGTCTAGATAACCCAGTATTTTCCAGGCCTTCGACAGCTCCACTAGACTCGAATTCCCAACTCATAAGATCATTCTAGTAAGTCTGGATCCAACACCCAAGCCCAGCATCACATAGAACCAAATACCAAGCTCAAATGAAGGACATGGTCACACAAACAATAGAATATGTGTTGAACAAATTGAACAGAGTAGAAAGTCCACATACATATTTCTTAGGACTGTAAAGTTGATTAACATCAAGACGCATAAGCAAATTCGTGTGGCATGTTGGCAAGACACACATAAGCAAATTCATGTTTGTATTTTGGTTATAGAGGACATGATTGATCATCATAGGATAACAGACTATTTCTAAAGAGGTTTTAAACACATACATGGTCAAAAACAAGTTAAGACAATTTCAAGCAGGGAATCTAATTACGAGTGTTGAAGGATCAATAGAGGATGACCTTAATAGGGTAGTATAAGCCTATGGCATGAAAAAATAATTTCATAACAAGGAAAGAGTATAGAATGTGCAATATTAACATAACTGAAGAAGCATTTCATGAGAATCAACAAGATAAGCATGCTAAATCTCCCAGAAAAATAATTCCACAGTAAAGCATGATCCAAACTTTGTTTGAAGGGACTCTAGATCTGAGGTTCTAAGTTATGTAGTCTAATAGAGTCATAATCTGGGGAACAACACTTTTTACATGAGATCCTAATACACCTAGAAAACATGGCTAATAAGTAGGATCTACAACAGTCAACAAGCAACCTAACATGCTGAGTATAACCCAAAGATCCCAAAAATCCAAAGAACTCATGGTATAAAATCATATTAACTTAAGGTTAAGAGAACATGCACACTCTAAGGCTTGTGCCAGTTGACTATACATAATAGAAAAGGCTAGATATATTGAAATTCAACTAGAAGCTTTAGGTGATGCCAAAGAGTGCAGGGCTGAGAAAGAACACAATATAGAAACATGTTTGAATGAACATTGAGACAGTAATTGGAACATAAAGTGCATGTGAGCATAAATCATGGGAAATAGTAGAGCATACATAAAGTACTCATCGGAAAGGAGTTCACTCAAACAAGTTCTGGGCAGGGGATGATCCCCTAAGAGTTTCGATACAAGGAATTGAGTCAAGACATGTGAAGGGACTCAAATAATAGGGATTCAAAATAGCAGAGCAGGCTTAAGGGAATCCTTCGGGGATTGTTTTCTTAGGCAAGTCTAGATAACTCGGGGTAACAAGACCACTAGGCAACACCCAAACTAAAAAGGCTATGGTCATATTAGAACAGCTCGGAGACGTCCGAGATCCGTAACAAAAACAAGGCCTTTAAAATTTTACAACCAGTTCTAAAGGCTACCCTCGGCAAACTATAATTTAAAAAATTACAAGTACTTTGGGAAAATATTTTCGGTCATATCGAACCCCCATGATGCCTTAAAAAAATAACGTCGAGGACAAGGCTTGTTCGAACCTCCGAACATGACCTAACTATTTTATGCTAAGGCATTTCGATTTTTGAAAACATAAAGAATAAAACAAAGGGGGGAAAACAAGCCTTATATTATACATACAGTCTTTACAAAAGTCAAATGGCCTTGACAAAAAGTACAAAAGTACATAAGTACAAAAAAATGCAAAAAAGCAAAAAACTTCTACAAAGGCGTCTAAGTAGCATGGTCTTCTCCACCCCCAAATCCAACCGAACCCTCGGAGTCTTCCTCTTCTTATTCTTCCTCGGGGTAGGCTAACTTCTTTGCCCCGACCTCGAGCCCCTTAGCGATTTTGATCTCGGCCGATATATCGAACCCCCGAGCATGAATCTCCTCGAGGGCCTCTCTTTGCGATTGCCGCTTCTCATATTCAACAATGTCCTTCAAGTGGTTATGGGCCGCCTCGGCATCGGCCCTATATAAAGCCATCGCCTCGTCGACATTAGCTTTAACCACCACAGCTGCTGTCTTGGCCATTTCAAGCTCCTTGGCCATAATTTCTTGCTCAGAGGCGGTCGAACTTAGCTGAGACAGGAGCTCTTCAACCTTTTTGGCCTTCACCTTGATCTTTTCTTTTTCTGCTCGAAGTTGGGCCTCAACCAAAGCCAGCTACGCCCGAGCAGTCTCCTTTTCTGAAGCCAAGCGGCCAATCCTGCCCCTCCATTCACCCGTCTCGGCCGTGACAGCATCCATCTCAGCTTGCGGTTGATCAACTCGATCGATTTCTTGTTGGACCTGCGGATATCGTCACTAACCTCAAAGACTTTTACCTCTTCCACTAGGACGACTTGTTCTTTTTGATCCGCGTCCAACTCGGCCTGAAGACTCATAGCCTCTTCCTCGCGTTGCTCACTAAGAAGTTTGTACTTATCTCTCTTCTCAATAAGCTCTTTGGCTTCGGCCTCGAGGAGACTCAACTCTTCTCGGTATCGGAGGAAGGTCTCGTGGTGAATCACCAAGGCCTGCGAATACAAGAAAAAATATTAAGATCATTAAGTAACCAAAGCTGGAAAATGAAAAGGTTTGGTAACACCTTACCCGATTCAACGCATGTTGTGCTTCGTTGAACAAGCATGAAAATTCCACCTCGTTCATCTTTGCTGGTATTCTTCAGTCACTAAGCATCGGAGGTAAGTAGCTACCCCAACAGGAATGAAGAGGACTCTGGCGTCCTCTAGAACAGAGATAATGATCGACCACTTCGACCGGGAGCAGCACTCGGGGCAGGGAACCAGTTGACCAATCTCGGGCTTGAACTAGACCCATATGTCCTAGAGGGTGGATTTTTTTTGGTACTTCTAAATCACCCAATTCAGTGACATCATCCATAGCAATAGAATCCACGCCATCAAAAAAGCTTTGGAGGGGATCGTTCGCTCCTTGAACCTCCTCACTTGAACACTCCTTCGCCGCCTAAGCTTCACCGAATATTGAGTCCGTGAACGAAGGCGATCCCGTTATATCAATGACACCGGGTGGAGCAGAACTGGCGTCTTGAGGGTTCTCGACCCTCACTGATGTATCAGCCTCTTAAGTTTGGGAGGGATTGGCCCTTTTCTCCCCCCCCCCCCCCCCCCCCCCCCCTTCGGTTGATGCCCGTTATTCAGGGACCGACAACTCTGGGGCCACAAAAATTTCATCCTCTACAGACTCGTCCCTGAGCCGATGGAGGGAATCTGAATCAAGTATTCGGGAGCTGGGGATTTCTTTTGGCTTGCGGATCAACCTCCTTCTTGGTTTCTTTTTATCCGAGCCTTGGAGCTCGGACCCTCCTCCTCTTCTTTTCTACGTCCTGACTCGGAGCAGGAGATTTGATGGGCTAGTCCTCCTCACTAGCCGAAGTCCTTAGTTTGACATCCTTGGATAAACCTGCAAAAGAAACAAAAACAAGAAAGGACTTAATGATGCAAAAAGGAAACCAAATATTACTCATGAAAGAAATCTCACCGTGCGAACGGGCCTCCCATCGACCCTTTGAAAGCTTGCACCACGAACGCTCGGAATAAGGCCTTTGTAATACGATGCCCTCGACCCACTCCTTGAGTCGAGGAACTGTATTCGGGACCTGAGTAACAGCTGCACCACCACAGAACACCTATAAAAAGAAAAAAATGGCAAATTAAATCTTGGAAGCAAAATTATACCTACGTTACATGTTCCATTTCTCAAGGAACAAAATGTGCATGGCTGGGGTCAAGTCCGAGGTCCTAACTAAAATAAAACGACCCATCCAACCTCGATCCTAATCTTCATCGATACTCGTGAATGGGGCTTTTGGTGGCTCGNCCCCCCCCCCCCCGGTAGAGTCAGGGACTGCATAAACGCATGAGGTGGTCGATAGTGAAAGGGCACCCTTCGATCTTACTTACAATGAAACGGAGGAGGATTACGAGCCTCTAGAAATAAGGGTGAATTTGACCAAGGGTTTCCTCGTATCTTTTGCAAAAGTCGATGATAACCGGGTCCAAGCGGCCCAACATGAAGGGATAAGTGTAAACATTTAAAAATCCCTCGATTTGGGTGGTGATGGCTTCGTCAGGTTCGGGAACCACCACACATTTGTCAACCCAGTTGCAATCCTTTTTTATTGCAGAGAGGACATCCTCGTTGATCGAGCAGATATACCTCGATACCTCCTCGCACCGGCCTTGTACGGAAGAAGGTTTTTCAACCTTAAAATCAGCATTGACCGGGCACCCCTTCCCCCTCCCCGGGGATGAACATTTTCAGAGGAGGTTCCAGTACTGGTTCTTCGACAGCAGTACGCAGAACGGTCTCCTCGGTAGCCGGTCACGATGTGGAAGGAGTCTCTATTTGAGGAACGGCTTTTGAAGTCTTCGCCATTTCTTTGAAAGATAGAGAAAAAACGAGAAAAAAGAAGTTAAAAAACTACACTCGATGGTTTGAAATGCAGGCGAATGAGAGTTCTTATAAAAGATCTCAAATAACCGAAATATGAGTGCTTAAAAATATTAAGAAATCTAAGGCACGGGGGCAGAATGTTTAAATGTAAAGTTAGAATGAAAAAATGAGAGGGTATTTATAGTTTTCAATGACGGTTCACACCTGGAAGTGGCCGACCAACAAGCGATAAGCATTTAATGCCATTAAGACTTGACTGACGAGACATTTCGACCGTTTTGTCGTTTGTGTCATGGGGTACCGAAGTCAGGATCAGAAGCTCATGTCGTTTCTCGTCGTCTACTCTCCGAAAAATAAGGGGACTATCAACATACAGTCTAAATCGAGCTCGCCTACGACATGGTAGATTAGGCTCGGAACGTGACGACCAAGGACTGAACATCGACGTCGAGTCCCACCGAACTAGAACCCGGGGTCAGTACGCCTGCCTTCGAGAGCATTGAGTCTGTGATACCGGAGTCGACCTTAGCCACGAACGCTCGAAGAAACATTGTTAGCATAACCAACAGAAGACCGAAATATCCGTGATCGGTCAGATATTACGGCGGGAATCTCGGTATGTGTTAGTAAGGAACCGACAATCAGCAAATCAAGAAATTTTTACCTTTTATAGAATTGTATCTAAAGTAGGATTCCTCTACTATATAAAGAGAGTCTGATAATTCATTCAACATATTGTAACACGTATCCCAAAGCAATACATTATTATTATTTCTCTTTAAGCTCTTGTTCTTATGTATCCTGACACCGATCGAAGTGTATCTGGCTCAAGGGCGATTAACCTTCCAAGGCTAAGATTGTTCAATTCGTGTGGTTTACATTTACTTTATCATTCTTTATTTCAATTGCGGTCTAATTTATCATTTTTGTGTCAAGTTAATCCGCATATCCTTAAAATCACTTACAAATTTAATTGTTATCCTATTGTGAGGGTAAACACCTTTAAATAATGAGTTTAATTAAAACGATACTAATTGGAACACAAAGGTAAATTTAGAAGGGAAAAACCATAATAAATAATCTTATATTTTTCTAGGTCCTTAAATATTTCCCAACAAATTCAATCTAACAAAATCACTAGTAATATTTAGAATTGAAGGGAGTATACTAATTAAACAACTATTGATCCATGTGTTTGTCTTTCAGATTTGGAAGCGTCGGTGGTCATGAGAATTAAAAGGAAGATTTATCGAAAAGCGAGAACGTTGAATCCAAGAACGGATCATCACTAAATAGTGCTCTAATTTTCCAACTCAACCAAAATAATGAAGCCTATTTAATTGATAGAAGGAAGTGAGATTCTATGTTGAATTAATTGTGGTGTAAATACTTACTTGAATAAATATCACTAATGAAATTCAGGCATCACAGTGTGCTAGCTCTTGCTTAAGATTTAAAGTACCACATGCATGCATAGGCGCAATAGCATGTTAATAAACGAAGACAGAGGGAGGTTTTTTTGGATCTAAACCTAAAATTTAAACATCAAACTGAACTAAAATTTTATGGAGTTTCGTGATGGATCTAGCGGCAACATTTATCTTTACTGCTTCATTCCCCATGTATTTTCGCTTTTCTCAATCATCCTTTGGCTCTCCGCCTTTGAAGTTTTTTGATTTATTTTAATTTTGCTTGTACTTCACTACTTCCTTTCGTTCATTAGATTTTAACACAATTAACCTGAAAATATGGAGATCTAACTGCGTAATAATAATGAGGCAATCATTAAATTCGAATCATAATACTAAAATTTGAACAATGACATGTATGTATAATTTAAACTCTTAAGAGTAATATATTAAACAAAAAAATGAAGGTTAACCAACCAAAAACCCTTTTAAAAAAAAAATGATAGTATTGGAAATTTTAATACATGGTACTCCTCTTTGTGTGTGCGTACGTCGACCTTTGGAGTCTCTGTTTCTTGAAACAAAATGTATAGTAGCATGGAAATTGGAATACTTGGCGCCAACATTGACGTCCATGGCAAGTTTGAATCCTTTTTCGATCAGTATTTTTGAATCGATAGAAATCAGATCTCCTCTTTAGCAATATATTGCCTTTAGCAAATATATATCATATCCGTGTTAGTCGTACACACGTTTTAAGAGTTACTTTTACCAAGTGCTCTCAAGGATTAATTAGAACTCATTTAGCATGGATTTGAATTATACGCACTAACAATATAAATAATTTTTATGTTATCAGTATAATTTAATTTGTTGTATCATGTTGTGTTTCTTATTCTCTAAATGACAAAACTTCATGACAGCGATTAATTTTCAATTACATGGGTTAAGTGCTTGACCCAAAATTTAGATCTAGGTTTAAACAATTAGATTTTTTAATACAATAAAGTTAATCTTAGTCAATATTAATATCCAAAAAATTATTTAACTGATTTCGTAACAGAATATCATGAGTGTCGTCCAATTAACAATAAATATGCAACGGTAACTAATATTCGGACCAAGAACAAAGAGAATAATATTAAGTACTAATAAGTGGTATATAATGGCATTTATGAGCAGGTGAGTCAGCTGAAAAGGGGATGAGATTCTTTGATATTCCTTCTGACAATGATAAATGATTTATGAGCTCTTGAATATTCGGATTCTCCTTGGATCGTGGGAGAACAATTAGATGCAGATCTATCAAAAAAGGTATATTTTGTATCTATGCAATAAAGTAAGAATCTACAGAGAATATCATTGTGTTCTTTTTTACAATGAATGTCTAATGCCCCCTATAGCCATATATCTTTTTATTTATAGAGGCGCATGGGCCACAAAAATCCTAATAGTACAGATGGGAGGAATATCCCCTAGAATATTCTCTATAATGTCTTATAGTACAGATAGGAGGAATATCCCCTAGAATATTCTCTATAATGTCTTATCTCTAAAACTAGCCGTTATTGCCCTTCTAAAGGGAGTGCTCGTCCTCGTCCCCCTGCTGAGTCAGCTTAACCTCACATTCGTCCTTTGTTGAAAACACATCGATGATGTGTGGCAGCCTTCGAAGGCTCTCTTAATATTAGCTTGGCCCATACATAAATAGGATAATTTTTTGCCTATATAGTTAGTCCCTCCACTTGTTTAGATTGTCTTCGTGGGCGATGAGCGGATAATAGTGTTCATGGTCGTCTTTGTGGTCGAGTTCGCTGAACAGATAACAACGGTCGTGATCGTTGTGACAAACAAGTGACCTGGCTTTTTGTGGGCCGCATTCAAACCCTTAAATTTCCCGGGTGATTTGGTGGAACCATCTGGTCCAAAAGAAGAAGTGATGTCATTACGTCATGCATCACGATGAATCTGATTCCCGACGCGTTGCATTGACTCACGTGTGACCTTTGATTGGTTCTACCATTTCGATTCTAGTGCCAATTATGATGAACTGTTTCAGATTTAGTGCCTTAATCTCTATAAATAAGGATTGGTTCTTCATTATTCAAACTTTACTTTTTTCATACCATCCTTGCTCTCATAAACTCCATTTCTTTTCTTGAATCTTCTTTGCTTCCCAATTTTCAACTTTTTCTCATACTCCCGTCTTCCATAAGCTTCATAATTATGTCTAATCTTCCCACTAATGTTGATGAAGAGAGTCACACTGTTCCTTTGGTTGTTGTGTACCCTGATCACGGGGAGGACAATGTTGCCGTCGTAGAAGATGAATTTCTTCCTTCAGTGGAGGAGATCATTCCTCGTAACACTGCGGCTAGGTCCGATTTTCAACGGTGGCCTGATGCGACGCCCGAAAAATTTCTATCGTCGATGGCGCCTAAGCACTTGGCTGAATTCAAAGCCAAGTTTGGCCTTCCAAACCACTTAAAATTGATCCCATCTGATGAGGATGAAGTACACGTTCACCATCCCAGGTATTGTGCTCTCTACACCTACCCGTTTACCATTGACTATTCATTACCCCTTCTCTTGCTGGTGGAGGAGTTTTGTCACCATTATGGCATTTGCCCTGCACAACTCGCCCCTTATGTTTATAAGGTCATCGAGATGCTGTCATAATTTGTTGAGTTTGCTGGAGTCAAGGCAACAGTGTGACACTTGGTGCATCTATTCACACCTAGCATCTACAGAGGGACAATGTTGAACCTTCGTCATTGTGGGGGAAAGTGCTTGGTCGTGAAGATGTACCATAAGGGTAGTCAGCAATTCTGGCTTGACTACTTATATGTCAAGACTGAGACCATTATGGTTAGTGTCGAAGGCTCCCTTGAGGCTTGGAACCATACACGTAGGTTTCTTTTGTTTTTACCTTTTGAAGCAGTTTGTCTATCTCGAATTGGTTGAATAATTCTTCTTTCCCTGCAGCCAATAGTCGTCCTCCTCCTCTAGCGATATGTATAGCTGACTAGGTCGGGAAGGTTCTCCCCTATACCGTGGGGATTCATAATTGGCCGAGCTTCTTTCAGAAGTTCAGACCGGCCCTCCCTTCGACAAGTAAAGTTTCTCTTCTGGCTGTGATCGTTTTTTATATTGGCTTGTGTTGTTGTAAACCCCTATGCTTCTTCTTATTCTTCAGTTTAGTTAGGGGTATTCAATAAGGAATAGGGTGCATGTGCCCACATTTAGGAGGAGAAGGGTTGTCACGCTTTCTATCTCCGCCCCCATCGCAGCTATTGCGCCTTCTGCCTCCGCCCCCTTCCTAGCTGCTGCACTCGCCCCTCTGTCATTTTTACTTAGTGATGATAATGATGAAGTCTCTCCTTGTCATGGGGATCTAAGGCCCCCTAAGAGGAAGGTTGTGGACTTCGGGGGGAGAAGGGAGTTCCCTTGGCCATCGACTTAGTGGAGGGTGACTTCACTCTTCGGGAGATGGCAATGATACACATTGGATATGATGTTGGGGCGACCTCCGAGGCTCCACAACTTGAAGAGGCGTATGCGAGCGTGTTGTTGTGTCCTAAGGGGGGCATGGTCGTGGAGAGGACACTTGGTGATGGCTTCGTGTTTGTGAGGCAGGAGGAGGCTTCATATTCTAGGCCGACAGTGGATGCTTTTTCGAGAATTGAGGACAGAGGAAAGGATGTCATCGTTGAGGGTGATAAGTCAGGTTCTGACATGGACCTTAACGACCTTACAATAACTGATAGGGGACTCACCCGGATCGATATGGGGATGTAGGAAGGCTCGAGGACCATCATGATCCTAATGGATTGTGATTTTATGATAAATATCGAGGAGGTGGTCGCTCTCGATCCTCTTTATTCCGATGTCGAGGGTGTGACCCTCAAGAAGATAAATGACAAAACCCTGTCAAAGAACATTATCGGTATTGCTCTTAGGGAGAGTATGGTTGTTGTCTGTTCTTTTCCCTTTGCCTTAAATCGTTTCTACGTTCTAACTTATGCCTTTTCTTTGATTTGCAAACGGCCATTATGGAGATTGAGAATGCTCGGAGGGAGAAGAAATGTAAAAATATTTATGTAAAGTTGAAGGGTAAGTACGAAGAGTACCGTAGAAAGTATCGGGGCTTTTGGAGGCGGCTTCGCAATGTGGGTGACGTGTCGGCCTTGAGAAAGACTTGAAGAAAAAGGATAAGGAGCTAATGGCGGTCGTGGAGAGACTCGGCGTTCTTGAGGGAGCGTTGAAGAGAAAAAAAGAAGAGCTCGAGATAAGTAAGGGCATGGAGGCCCAATGCAGTGACCTTCAGACTCAACTAGTTCAACTGCGGAGCTATTTCGATGGATGCCAGCTCGAAATCAACACTCTCAGAAGGGAGGTCGCTGAGAAGGAATAGATGCTCGAGCGAGTAGAGTCTTCCCTAATGGATGCTTGGAGAAATATTGACATTCTCGAGCTGGCCAACAGGACTCTCCATTCTGAGCGAGATTATGATATGTCGATAGCTAGGGCTAAAGAGTACTGGCTCGAGGATAGGATTAGAGAGTTGGGCAAGGAAAACTCTGGGCTGCATGAATGAGTTGATGCTCTTGACACCGGGAAGGCCCAACTGCTTCTGCGGCCCTCTCCATCTAATGCTTTTGAGTATCCTAGCAATCCTCTAGATATGTACGAGGAGTGGATCTACGTTGAAGCCCCGCTGGTTGTTCTCCTTGATTTGAATACGGCGGGCTCAATTTATAAGTCGGCCCTCAAGGATGCTCGAGTCAAAGCTCGTGAGGCTCCGCTCGCTTGTGACTATGATCCTGCCACGCCTTAACCTGGTTCCAAGGAGGATGAGGAAGAAGGTGCATACCGGTCCGCATATGGTGCTTGGAATGACTCCGCTTTCGGTCAAGGCGAGGATAGAGAAGGTGTCAGAGGCCGAGATGGTGATGGCCACTACGTTTTGTTTAACTTCTTGTATTTTTTTGTTGGCGTCTTCGAGGGATCTTTTAAAAACTCTTCATCTCAATATTAAAGTTGACTTTTGTTTTATACGCACCTTTTTCTTTTCTGCGTTTTGTTTTTGTACTTGCATGTTTTACATTTGTACTTGCATGTCTTGCTTCTTTATTCCTTTTTTGTTATCCTCTAGGTGACCATAGCCTTTGGGATGAATAGCCATGGTCCTTATCGGCCTTTGTTTAAATAAGTCGAGTATTTATCTTAGTTGAGATGTGGCCAGGGGTCGATAGGTGTTATTTGAGTTGGTCGAACGTACCTTTAAGGTAGGTCGTGGTCGAGGGCCGATAGGTATTGTTCGAGCTCAGTCAAACTTAACCTTTCATTAAATCGTGGTTGAGGGCCGTTAGGTGTTGTTCGGACTTGGTCGAATTTATCCTTTCATTACATCGTTGTCAAGGGCCGATAGGTGTTGTTCGAGCTTGTCAAACTTAACCTTTCATTAAATCGTGACCGAGGAACAATAGGTATTGTTCGAGATTAACCTTTCATTGGAGAAGTTTCGATAAACATGTACTTCTATTATTTTGACGTTGTTGCTCTGATTACATTATTTTGCCCTTGGGAAATTTTTGGAAAAGGTTACAAGTTTTGGATGTTGGCTGGCATTCTAGTCCTAGTATATCTAGTTCATTCATTATTCGACTTGGAGAATCTTGAGGAGTCGGGCAATGAAAAATCTGTCTACTCTTGTGTACTTCAACTCGAAGAGTCCCACTCGTCGCCTCATTAAAAATCTCCTTGAAAAAACCATATTGGGACAAACTAAAGTAAGGGAAAAAATAGTACGACTTACAGGGCATTTCTTCTTTTTTAAAAGTTGAAATATTTGAGGTGGCTGATATTCCAACTATTTGGCAGGGGTTTCTCTTCAATGGTTTCCAGTTGGATCGAACCCTTGTCTGCTTTGGCTATGATTTTATATGGTCCGTCCCTGTTGGTTACAAATTGCCTTCTAGTGGATCCCAGTTTGCTTGGGTTTTAGCTTTGAGTACGAAGTCTCTAATCTTAAGCAGTCGGATCTTTGCCTTTTTGTTGTAGTAATGCTTTTCTTGTTGTTTTTGGGCGACCATACTTATGTATGCCATATCTCTTCGCTCATCGACCTCGTCGAGATCTTGCCTCCTACTCTCGTCATTGATTGTATCGCTTTCATAGAAGTACCTCAGGCTGGGTTCTCCGACCTCAGATGGTATAATTGCTTCTGTTCTGTAGACTAGATAATAAGGTGTGTCTCATGTGCTCGTTGTCTTTGGGGTGGTTTTGTGTGCCCATAATACTTCTGGGAGTATTTCCGGCCACAGTCCCTTGGCCTCTTCGAGTTTCTTTTTCATGGTGTTTAGTATGGACTTATTGGAGGATTTCTCTTGCCGGTTACCGGCTGGGTGATACAGAGTTACAAGTATCCTTTTAATGTGGTATTTTTCAAAAAACACGATGGTTTTTCTTCCTGTGAACTGGGGCCCATTTTCGTAGCTTATTTCTTTGGTAGGCCGAATCGGCAAATGATGTTTTTCCATATGAAGGTAATTACCTCTTTCTCACACACTTGGTCAAATGCTCATGCTTCCACCCAATTAGAGAAATATATGGTTAAAACTAATAGGAATTTTACGTTACCTTGTCCTGGTAGAAGTGTTCCCGTGATGTCCATTCCCCATTTAATGAAAGGCCACAGAGAAGTGATGGAGTGGAGGTGCTCGCCTGCTTGGTGAATTATCGGGGCGTATTTTTGACACTGCTCATATTTCTTCACAAATCCTAGGGCATCTTTTTTCATGGTGGGCCAATAATACCCGGCCTGTATGAGGCATCTGACGAGTGCTCGGTCACCGGAGTGACTGCCACAATGACCTTCATAGACTTCCTCGATGACGCGTTGGGTTTGGTTCGAGCCTAAGAATTTTGCCAAGGGACTGCCATACGTTCTCTTGTATAAGTCATTGTGGAGAAGGTTGTACCTGGCAGCTTGCATTCTCAAATTTTTGGCTTCTTTTTTGTCATTTGGGAGGGTGTCGTCCGGCAAATAGTTTATAATAAAATTGCACCAGTCCCAAGTTAGACTTACAGATTTTACCTCGATATGATCCAATGCCGAGCTGAGGAGGTGAACTACACTCTTATCCCCAGGGTTACACTTTTGGTAGCGGCGGCCAACTTGGCGAGACCGTCTACTTCGACGTTCTTATTTCGTGGAATTTGGTAAAGCTGGCCCTCGTCAAAACTGGGTAACAATCTACAGATCTCGGTCCGATATTTCTGAAACCTCTACTCTTTGATTTGGAAAGTCCTAGTAACATGGTTGACTACGAGCTATGAATCACAATGAAGCTTTAATCTCTTCGCTCCGTACTTGAGTAGTTGTCTTAATCCTACAATTACGGTCTCACACTCGACTTCGTTATTAGTCATGTCCGAGATTCTTATGGATTGGCAAATTATCTCACCAGTGAGAACCTCGGGTACGATTCCTAGCCTAGAACCGTGTGCATTAGATGTGCCATCGGTGTACAGAACCCAAAGGTTTTGTGTCCGAAGAGAATCCTGAATGACTTCCTTTTAAGCCTTCGTCATTACTTTTGCGCTAAAGTTTATGATGAAGTCGGCGAGTACTTGTGACTTTATCGCTATGTGAGGCTAATAAGCGATGGTGTGCTCGCTTAACTCGATGGCCTATTTGGCTAGCTTTCGGGACAACTCGGGTTTATGTAGTATGCTTTTTAAAGGAAAAGTGGTAACGACTGAAATAGGGTGTCACTGAAAATAGGGTCTAAGCTTTCGTAAAGCTACGACCAAGGCCAAGGCTAGTTTCTCAAATAGAGAGTACCTTGTCTCGGCATCGATCAATGTTTTACTGATATAATAAATTGGAGATTGCATACTTTGTTTTCTCGAACCAAGACTGCACTTATTGATACATCCGAGATGGTGAGGTAGACGAGGAGACGCTCCCCGGGCTTAAGTTTTGAGAGCCAGGGTTATGACAACAAGAACGCCTTCAGTGTTTGCAGTGTTTGTACACACTTGGGCATCCACTCGAGGCTGTTCTCCTTTTTAAGTATGCTGAAAATCCTGTGACATCCATCGGACGACCGCGAGATGAATCTAGATAGGGCGACAATTCGACTGGTCAGTCTCTGAACTTGCTTTTTAGTGGTCAATTAGTCTTGTATCCCATCGATAGCCTTGATTTGATCTGAGTTGACCTCAATTCCTCATTCTGATACTAAGAAACCTAAACATTTTCCTGAGGCTACGCCAAATGCACATTTCTCGGGGTTTAATTTCATTTCATACTTTCTTAGTATATCTAAAGCTTCCTTTAGGTGGTCAATATGATCCTCTGCCTTCACGGACTTGATCAACATGTTGTCGATATACACCTCCATGATTTTGCCGAGTTGATCTTTGAAAATCTTTGTGACCAACCTTTGCCTGTGTTCTTCAACCCAAATGGCATGACCCTATAACAATATGATCCCATGTGGGTGATGAATGTGATTTTCTCTTGGTCCTTTTCCTCCATGAGTATTTGGTTGTAACCTGAATAGGCATCCAGGAAACTTATCAACTCATGCTCGGCAGTTGCGTCGATGAGTTGGTCGATGTGTGGTAGTAGGAATGAATCCTTTGGGAATGCTTTGTTTAGGTATGTGAAGTCCACGCACATCCTTCATTTTCCATTTTTCTTTTTGACCATCACCACATTGGTTATCCATTTGGGGTACTTCGTCTCCCGGATGGAGCCGTTCGCCAAATAACTTCACTATTTCTTCATTGACGGACTCATTAGTGGCGGGGTTGAACTTTCGTCGAACCTATCTTGCCAGGGTGTATAAGGGGTCGACATTCAACTTTTGGTGCGGCGATTTCTTTGGGGATACCTGGAATTGTTTCATGACTAAAGACAAATAAATTTGCATTAGTTATTAAAAGTTGAGTAAATTTACTGATTCTCGGAGTTTGTAGCTGATGTAGGACTTCTTGTTGTGGTCGTTATGATCTAGTTGAACGGGGTCAAGGTCCTCTATGGTCTGTTCAGCGGCTTCGACCGTCTTTGGATCCATAATGGTTTCCTCGTCTTCGCTTTGTGGTGTCCTCGACCCTGCAGATTGCTATGCTTCATTTTCCTTTTCTTTATTTTTTTGAGCTGTCATGTTGTCCATGAAGATTCGGTAGCATTCCTGAGATGTACTTTGTTCCCCTCATATGCTGAATATTCCCCAAGGTATTAGGAATTTGATCACTTAGTATAGACTGGAGGGGATGGCTCTCATGGGGTGTATCCATGGTTGTCGTACGATGGTGTTGTATGCGGTATCCTGATCCATGATATGGAATGTCGTCTCTAGAGTCACTTTGCGGGAGAGAACGTGGAGTGTGATATCTCGCAAAGTCCATTCAACTGCACTGTTAAAATCGGTTAGAGTGATTCAACGTGGCACTATCCTGTCCTCGAGCCTCATATGTGCGAGGACTCGTGTAACGACCCAACCGGTCATTTTGCTTTCTAAATCTTCGTTCCTCTAAATAAGACTCCACGTATGTGTCTTTACTTTTTTATGACCTGTAGGATGGTTAGTTCGGGTTTGGAAGGGTTCGGGTTGAAATCAGAATACTTGGTTCCTTAGATTGGGTTTTAAAAGGCAAAGTTTGAATTTGGTAAACGCTATGAGTAAACGACCTCGGAATTGGAATTTGACTGTTCCAATATGTTCGTATGATGATTTTGGACTTGGGCGTATGTTCGACCAGGGACCGCAGATGTGAAAGTTCTGTTGGGCAGAACCTTCATTTAAGTCGGGACTCAGCTATTTTTGGGTTCATTTATTATGTTCCTTGGGCGATTTTTGGAGCTCTTAAAGATGGGTTTTCACCAGTTATTTAAGGTAAGTAATTTCTATCTGATGTAAGTTAAATACATAGACTATGAGTAGATTTTAACATGTAAATTTTTGGAAATTATGGGTTTAGAGGAGAAACCTAGGTTTTTGATAAAAATGGAATTTAACCACGTAAAAGATTCTAGAATTGGTTGAAAATTATATATTTGAGTTCGTAAGGTTATGGGTAACGATTTTCTTCAAAAATTTCAGGAATCTAGGCATGTGAGTTCGGGGATGAATTTTAAGAATTTTCCAATTCGGGTTGGGTAATTACTCAATTAATTAAATTATGAACTTTTGAACATGTATTGATTAAATTATACAATATTTGACTAAATTTGGTTTTGTCAGTACCGAGTTGAGGCTTTAGACTGAAAATTGAGGCCGGAAAGCGAGCTTTGGGACGAGGTAAGTCTCTTGTCTAAACTTGTAAGATGGAATTTACCCCGTAGGTGATTTAAATTAATATTTGCTTCTAATTGTGGGGTCTACGTACGCACGAGGTGACGAGAGTCCGTGTGTAGCTAATATTTATGCTTATGCTCGGGTAGTTTAGAACCCAAATCATGAATTATTAGTAATATTTGCACCATACTTGTTAATTTAAAGCGCCTAAATTATATTAGAACTTGTTAGAGAAATTGTAAAAGACCGAGTTTCACTTGCTTGAATATTTAGCGGATTACTTGACCCTTAATGGGAATTTGTGTATTAGCCTGCTAATAACTTTTAAGCCAAGTGTTTATAAAGTATCCTCTCTTCTTGTGGAGCAGACCGAATGCCTCGGCAGTAGATAGATGCATCTATGGTTTGTGTCGCACGACCCTCGGTAGTGTACACGTTATTCTGGATCGGGTCGTATGTCCTCGACATAATCGTGCGTGATAATACTTGATTTTAATTGTTTATTTGATATAAATTCATGGATTGAGAGGTTAAAAATAATATCAGAAAGAAATCTATTTGAGATTTAGCATGTGTAAAGGAATTGTTTATTTCCTGGTTATTATTGAATTATTGTAGTTATATACATAACCCATGCTTATTTGGAGATTCTTTATTTTATTGTTGGCCCATAGTAAGTGTCTATGTCTACCCCTCGTCACTACTTCTTCTAGGTTAGAGTTTATACTTACTGGGTACATGTTGGCTACGTACTCACGCTACACTTCTCCACTGACCGTGTAGGATCTGAGGCAGGTGCATCTAGCAATCACACCAGTGTGCATCCATGTTACCCGGAGGCCTAGTGGTGAGCTGTTTTGCAGCACCTAGAGTCTCTTCTTTGTATTCACTTATGTCTATTTTTATTTCAGACAGTAGCTAGAGTTTTGTATAATCTATTAGTTCCCATACACTTGTGGCACCAGGTCTTGGCACACACTAGTAGACTTCGTGGTTTTGATTATTACTATGGTTATGATTGCACTCGGTTGCTTTCGTTTTATTTATTTAAATCTGCTATTTCTTAATCTTTTAAATAAGGAAAAATTCAATTACTTAGCGATGCCGGAGTTAGCTAGACTAGAGTGGACGGATTCGTCTGCCAGTGCATCTAGTCGGGTTATCTTTTTTTTTAAGGCTCGACACATGGTCGAGAAAATTTGTTTGCTTATCTAGCTTATATTCGGGATACTACCACAAATACTCAGCAATTGGTTCAGTGCCCATGGTTTGAGAGTTCTCTGATGTATTCCCTTTTGATCTTCCAGGCATGCCACCAGATCGTGATATTGATTTGGATCCAAAACCCAGCTTATTTTTATCCCACCGTACCGCATGGCTCTGTTAGAGTTAAAGGAATTGAAGGAACATCTCGAGGAGTTGCTAGAAAAAGGGTTCGTCAAACTGAGTGTATCACCTTGGGGTTTAACGGTGTTATTTGTGAAGAATAAAGATGGGACAATGCAGATGTGTATTGATTACATCCAGTTGAACAAAGTTACTATTAAGAACAAGTACCCGTTTCCACATATTGATGATTTGTTTAATCAGTTGCAGGGTGCCAGGGTGTTCTTTAAGATCGACTTGAGATCGGGGTACCATCAGTTGAAGATTCAGGATTCGGATGTTCCGAAGATGGCTTTTCGGACTAGATATGGCCATTATGAGTTTCTAGTGATGTCCTTTGGCTTTCCTAACGCCTCGGCGGTGTTTATGGATTTGATGAACTGAGTATTCAGGTCGTATATTGATTCGTATGTCATTGTCTTCATTGATGATATTTTGATCTACTTTTGTAGCATGGAGGAGCACGAGCAACATTTGAGAGTGGGGCTTCAGACCTTGCGGGAACAAAAGCTATATGGTAAGTCCTCCAAGTGTGAGCACTGGTTGGATTATATGGCGTTCTAGGGGCATGTTGTATCATACGAAGGTATTAAAGTAGATCCCAACAAGATCGAGGTAGTTCAGAGTTGGCCTCGTCCTACTACATCGATTGAGATCAGGAGCTTCCTGGGGGAGGGCATCTCATATATTGAAGCACCTTTGACTAGATTGACCCAAAAGGGTGCTCCGTTCTGAAGGTCCGATGATTGTAAGGCGGGCTTTCACAAGCTCAATACCACCCTGACTTCAGCACCAGTGTTAATGTTGCCTTCCGATTCATGGATGTATACTGTGTAGTACGACGCCTCACGTGTTAGTTTGGGTTGTGTATTGATGTAGGAGGGGCGAGTTATTGCAAATGCTTCACGTCAACTGAGGCCGCATGAGAAGAATTACCCTGTATATGATTTGGAGTTGGCTGCGATTGTACATGCTCTTAAGATTTGGAGGCATTATCTTTATGGGGTGTCCTGTGAGGTTTACACCAATCATCGCAGCTTGCAATATTTGTTCAAGCAGAGGGATCTCAATTTGAGGCAGCGCAAGTGACTTGAGTTACTAAAGGATTATGATATTACCATCCTTTATCATCCGGGAAAGGAAAATGCAGTGGCAAATGCCTTGAGCAGAAAGGCGGAGAGTATGGGTAGTTTGGCATTCATTTTAGCATAGGAGAGGCCACTGGCTTTGGACATTCAGTCCTTGACTAAAAGACTTGTGAGGTTGCATATTTCAGAGCCCAGCCGAGTTCTTGCATGCATCGTTGCACTTGTTGGTTCTTAAGGAGACGGTATTACAGGGTGGTGCCAAGGAGTTTACTATTGGTGAGGATGGTGTTCTACAACTCCAGGGTCGTCGAGGGAAAAGATTCTAGAGGAGGCACACAATTCTCGGTATTCTATTCATCCAAGTGCTACGAAGATGTATCGCAACCTGAGCCGGCATTATTGGTGGCGGCGAATGAAAAAGGACATAGTCGAGTATGTGGTGAGATGTATACATTGTCAGCAGGTCAAGTATGAGCATCATAGGCCAGGTAGCATACTCCAACAGATGACTATACCTGAATGGAAGTGGGAGCACATTACTATGCACTTCGTAGTTAGGTTGTTGCGGACCTTGCGGAAGTTTGATGCAGTTTGGGTAATTGACGACAGGTTGACCAAGTTGGCGCACTTCATTCCGGTGGTGACCACGTATGCTTCAGAGAGGTTGGCCCATATTTACATTCAAGAGATTGTTCGTTTGCATGGCGTGCCTGTTTCCATCATATCAGATAGAGGCCCTCAGTTTACTTCACATTATTGGAGGGTATTATAGAGTGAGTTGGGGACCGGGTGAATCTCAGCACAACCTTTCATCCGCAGACCGACGAGCAGTGTGATTGACTTCGGAGGGCAGTGGGATTGATTTTTACCTTTGGCCGATTTTCTTACAACAATTCCAGCACCAAGATGGATCCATTTGAGGCTTTATATGGTCGGCGATTCCGTTCTCCCATCGGATGGTTTGAGCCCATCGAGGCTAAGTTATATGGTACTAATTTGTTAAAGGATGCCTTGGAAAAGGTAAAGTTGATTCAGGAGCGACTTCCCACAGCATAGTCCAGACAGAAGAGTTACGCGAATTAGAATGCGGGTAATTTATCATTTATGGTAGGCGAGAAGGTTCTCTTGAAAGTCTCGCCGATGAAGGGAATCATGAGATTCAGAAAGAAGGCCAAGTTGAGACCAAGGTTTATAGGTCCATTTGAGGTGTTGAGACGAGTGGGAAAGGTTACTTATGAGATTGCTTTACCTCCCAGTCTATCGGGAGTTCATCCGGTTTTCCACGTGTCAATGCTCCGGAGGTATCATGCCGACAGGTCGCATGTGTTAGACTTCAGCGCGATTCAGTTAGATGAGAGCCTAGGTTATGAGGAGGAGCCAGTTGTCAATGTTGATAGGCATGTTCGCCAGTTGAGGTCCAAGAAGATTTATGTGATAAAGGTTCAGTGGAGGGGCCAACCAATCGAGGAGGTGACTTGGGAGGCCGAGGAGGATATGCGGAGCAGATATCCGCACCTATTCAGCACTCCTAGTATGATTCTAAACCCGTTCGAGGATGAACATTTGTTTAAAAGGTGGAGAATGTAACGACCCAACCAGTCATTTTGCTTTCTATATCCATATTCCCCTAAATAAGACTCCTTGTATGTGCTTTTACTATTTTATGACCTTCGGGGATGGTTGGTTCAGTTTTGGAAGGGTTCGGGTTGAAATCGGAACACTTGGTTTCTTAGTTTGGCTTTTAAAAGGCTAAGTTTGACTTTGGTCACCATTTTAAGTAAACGGACTTGGAACTGGGATTTGACGATTTTAATAGGTTCGTATGATGATTTTGGACTTGGACATATTTTCGGATCAATTTTTGGATGACCCGGGAGAGTTTCGGTGTTTAATGTTGAAAGTTGGCTTATTGAAGGTTTAAAAGTTCTTTAAATTTGGTTTGGAGTAGGTTTTGGTGTTATCGAGGTCCGTTTGGGATTCTGAGCCTGGGAATAGTTCCGTTGGTGATTTAAGACTTGCACGCAAAATTTGGTGTCATTCTAAGTAGTTTAGGTATAATTCGGCGCATTCGAAGCAAGTTGGAAGAACTTTAAGTTCATAAGCTGAATCGATTTGTTTTGGGGTGTGATTCTTAGTTTTGCTGTAGTTTTCCAGGTTCCAAGGGTTCGAGCAAGTCCGTCTCATGTTTACGGACTTGTTGGTATGTTTGGACGAAGCCTCGGGGGCCTCGGGAGCAATCCAAGCGATGCACGGGTTGAATTTGGACTCAAAAGGGTTGTTGGTGCACCAGTTCTGGTGTGCCCGCACTTGCGAGATTTTGGCCGCAGTTGTGAGCCCCTTGAAGCGTGCATTTGGCCGCAGAAGCGGACTTTGAACATTTGGCCAGTGGTCTGCGGAAGCGAAGAGGCGTGCGTAGAAACGGCCTCGCTTCTGTGATGAGGAGCCGCAGGTGCACGAAGGCCGCACATGCGCTTACCATCCGCAGAAGAGGGATCCCGTCCACAGAAACGATCATCACTAGGCCTAAGGAATTCTGCAGAAGCGGACCTAGTTCCGAAAAAGCAGTACCGCAGGTGCGGCCCATAGACTGCAGATGCGAAAATTCTGCTGGGCAGAACCTTCATTTAAGTCGGGACTCAACTACTTTTGAGTTCATTTATTGCATTCCTTGGGTGATTTTTGGAGCTCTTAAAGATGGGTTTTCACCAGTTATTTGAGGTAAGTAATTTCTATCTAATGTAAGTTAAAAACATAGACTATGGGTAGATTTTAACATGTAAATTTGTGGAAATTATGGGTTTAGAGGAGAAACCTAGGTTTTTGATAAAATGGAATTTAACCACGTAAATGATTCCGGAATGGGTTGAAAATTATATATTTGAGTTTGTAAGGCTATGGGTAACGATTTTCTTCAAAAATTTCCGGAATCTGGGCACGTTGGCCCGAGAATGAATTTTAGGAATCTTCCAATTAGGGTTGGGTAATTACTCAATTAGTTAAATTATGAATTTTTTAACATGTATTGATTAATTTATACAACATTTGACTAGTTTCGGATTTTTCCGCACCAAGTTGAGGCCTTAGAGTGAAAATTGAGGCCGCAACGAGCTTTGAGACGAGATAAGTCTTTTATCTAACTTTGTAAGTGGGAATTTACCCCATAGGTGATTTAAATTAATATTTGATTCTAATTGTGGGGGCTACATACGCACGAAGTGATAAGAGTCCGTGCGTAGCTACTATTTATGCTTATGTCCCGGTAGTTTAGGACTCAAATCATGAATTACTAGTAATATTTGCACCCTACTTATTAATTAAAGTGCCTAAATTATATTAGAACTGTTAGAGAAATTGTAAAAGACCGAGTTTCACTTGCTTGAATTTTTAGCTGATTACTTGACTGTCAATGGGAATTTGTGTATTATCCTGCTAATAACTTTTAAGCCAAGTGTTTATAAAGTATCATCTCTTCTTGTGGAGCAGACCGAATGCCTCGGCAGTAGATCGATGCATCTATGATTTGTTTTACACGATCCTCGGTAGTGTACACGTTATTCTGTATTGGGTCGTACGTCCTCGACATAATCGTGCGTGATAATACTTGGATTTTAATTATTTATTTGATATCAATTCATGGCTTGAGAAGTTAAAAATAATATCAGAAAGAAAGCTATTTGATATTTAGCATGTGTAAAGGAATTATTTATTTCCTAGTTATTATTGAATTGCCGTAGTTATAGACATAGCCCATGCTTTTTTGGAGCTTCTTTATTTTATTGTTGGCCCATAGTAAGTGTCAATTTCTATCCCTCATTACTACTTCTTCGAGGTTAGAGTTGATACTTACTGGGTACATGTTATTTATGTACTCACGCTACACTTTTGGACTGACCATGTAGGCTCTGAGGCAGGTGCATCTGGCGATCACAGTGGCGCGCATCCCCGTTACTTAGAGGCCTAGTGATGAGCTGCTTCCTAAGCCATTCCGCAGCACCTAGAGTCTCTTCTTTGTATTCAGTTTTGTCTATTTTATTTTAGACAATATCTAGAGTTTTGTATAATCTATTAGTGCTCATGCACTTGTGACACCAGGTCTTGGCACACACTAGTAGACTTCATGGTTTTGATTATTACTATGGTTATGTTTGCACTCAGTTGCTTTATTTTATTTATTTAAATTTGTTGTTTCTTAATCTTTTAAATAAGGAAAAATTCAGTTACTTGGAAATTTATTAAAAGGAGAAGTCACGTAGTTAGTTCATTGTTGGCTTGCCTAGCGGCAACACTGGGAACCATCACGTCCTATAAGAGAATTGGATCGTAAAGACTCGAGGATGGATGATGCACGCTCCACTTCCGTTGTCTACCATAATTCTATTAACATTGATATCTAAATTCGTAAAGTAATGACAAGTGCATCATTATGAGGGGAAGTCAAACCGTCGGCATCTGACTCGTCGAAGATTATACTTTCTTTGAGTCTATCATATTGTTCGTGAGTGATCGATCTTTTGGGATTGTGGGTGGCGGTGAATTTGATGTCGTTATTAGAGGCGTCGCCTTTTCCACAAATTATCATATTGATGGTACGAGATGGTGATAGGGGCTTTGGCGTTCTTGGAAGTTCTCGACCCCTCGCCAAGGTGATCCTGCCTTTGTCGCTGAGCATTTCTTTGAGGTGCCCTTGCTGAAAGCAAGTTTTCCATCTCTAGCCTTAGGGCGATGCAATCTTCTGTTTTGTGTCCACCTTCTTGATGGAACTCGCAGAAGGTGTCAGATTTCCTTGTGTTTGGGTCCGACTTCATCTTGGGTGGCCATTTTACATGGAGGCATACCTCTATCATTCCTGTGAGTTCCTGATCTTGGCCTAAACAAGACGTCTTTATAATGAAAAGGGGGAACAGGTGTCCTGACATAGGGCTAGTGTTGTTCCCTACCTAGTCGCGATACTGGATGATATCTCCTTATATTATCTCTGTGTTCTTTCCTGGGCTCGTATTGTACCGAGGTGAGTCATCGAGTTGGTCTGTTGAGGTCGTTGTTGTCTGCTATGACCTCGACATAGTAGACATTATGGATTTCATCCTAAGTGGTCGGTGGATACTTCTTTAATCGACTCAGCAGCTTTCTGGTCGACCTCGAACATTCTCTACATTTGTTCGAACGTTTCTATGGAACGGGCTGGTAACTGTGAATACCAACTCAACGCCCCTCAAGTGAGAGTTTCATCAAAATTTTTCAGCAAGATGGAGGACACCTGCTCTTTGGTGAGGTCGTTGCCTTTCACAACGGTAACGTAGTGAGTCACATAATATTCGGGGTCAGTCATCCCATCGTATATTCTGAGATATGGGGGCATCTTGAAGGTTTTCTGTATAGCGTGTGGATCCGGGTCCTCATTATATGACTATTGTACGAACCTATCAGCGTCCATTTTTGGCAGCAATTAGGGGGAGGCAGGTATTTTGTTTACTCATTCCTGGTGCTCTTTCATTTTGTCTCTAAGAGCCTTGTTTTCATTTTCCATTTCTTCCATTATTTTTAGCACGGCGGTGAGGACGCTATCACCTACATTGTCAGTAATATTATGAGTTTTACTTAAGGCGGAGGGTCTGGTTGGTCGTCCTGTTCGTCCCCTCATTGTGATACATGGACTCTCGTGGTTTATGTGGTCATACATGGAGCTTGTTTACTGAACACGCTGACTATGGTGTCAGTGAGCCACGCTTCGAGGAGATTTTTCATAGCAGGTGGCATCCCTTCTCCTACGGACGTGGAGGCTCCTTTCCCATTTGGTTTTGTTATGCTGCAGAAAGGGGGAGGCGACCTCTCCCACCTGGGGGAGGCAGTGGGAATCACTTCCTCGCCCTGGGTGTCATATCCTTCATTGATAGCAAACATGAGGTTGAGGGGAACGTTATCCCTTATTCTGTTTCCTTGTTTAACTGCCATGGAATTTGTGGTAAGCACAGAGAAGCTAGATAAACCTTGTGTTCTGTTAGATTAACAAGTCGCGTGAGTTGTAGATCTAGTGAAAACTAAAAATTAGCTGAGAAAATCCCTACATACGGTGCCAAACTGTTTGACCCAAAGGATATAGATTTAAACAATTAGATTTTCTAATAGAATAGAGTTAATCTTAGACAATATTAATATCCAAGATATTTAACTGATTTGTAGCAAAAATATCACGACGTTCAAATAACAATAAATATGCAACGGTAAAGAATATTCAACGGACCAAGAACAAAGAGAATAGCATTAAATATTAATAAATAATATATAATAGCATTTATGTAAATAAATGCAAGTGAGACAACCGAAAAAGAATGAGATTCTTTGATATTCCTCCTGACAGTGATAAATGATTGATGAGCTCTCAAATATTCGAATTCTCCTTAGATTGTGGGAGAAAAGTAAGATGCAGATCTATCAAAAAAATTATATTTTGTATTTATGTAATAAAGCAAGAATCCTCAGAGAATGTCAACATATTCTTTTTTACAATGAATGTCCAATGCCTCCTATAGCCACATATCTTTTTATTTATAGAGGCACATGTGCCACAAAAACCCTAATATATGTGCCACAAAAACCCTAATATTACAGATTGGAGGAATATCCCCTAGAATATTCTCTATAATGTCTTATCTCTAAAACTAGCCGTTACTGCCCTTCTAAAGGGAGTGCTCGTTCTCCTCCCTCTGCTGAGTTAGCTCGACCTCGTCTTCGTCCTTTGTTGAAAACACATCGATGACGCGTGGCAACCTTCGAAGGCTCTCTTAATGTTGACTTGGCACATATATACCCATTTGTAAGAATCACTTTTATGATATACCTAATCTTTGAAATTGTATCAAATATCTCAAAAATATTACACGTTATACTTAGGGGAGTTCATGGTTCGATTTGGGTCGGTTTTTACCTAAAAAGAAACCAAACCAAGTAAGTTGATTTTTTAAATATTGGAACCAAACCAAATCAATTAAGTCAATTTTTTATCAATTCGGCTTGATTCGATTTTGGTCGGTTTTTTTATTTTTTTGGTTATTCATCGGATTTTTTTTTAAATATGTGACATACACTATCAAATGCATATTCCAGCGACTACATTTTCAACGTAACACTATCAAATCAATCGCTTTTTGAGAAATCTATCATTTACCAATAAATATTGATGATAATTGAATCAAATAGTGATGAATAATTAAAGTGCTCAATTAAAAATCGATAATTTTAACTTGAAATAAATTCTTGTACTTAGCAAAAGAAAACTACCAATCAACTAGAATGTAAAGGCAAAGAATTAGATTATTATAATAGCAAAGAACTAGACTAAAAATATAAATAACTAATATGTACCATAAAATTAGAAACTTTATATAAAAGTATACACATATAGGTGTAATAATAAATTTAAATAGCTACTTTATAGTCGGTTTGGTTCGATTTTTTTCGATTATTTTTTTATTGAAACCAAAACCAATTGATCGGTTTTTAAAATTCAAAACCAAAACCAAATCAAACCTAAAAAGTATCTATTTTTTTGGCAGATTTGGTTCGATTTTCGGTTTTCGGGTTTTTATGAACACCTCTAGCTATACCTCCATATTCTAAAACATATCACAAAATTTTACTTTGGTATACAGTCCAAACCTAACTTACCAGAATATTCTAATTTGGAATATAATATTTTAACTAAACAAATCATAACATTTTAATTTGGAATACAAAAACATACTACAATATTCTAATTTGAAAAATTCAGACCTAGCTTACCACAATATTCTAATGAAGAGTACAATATTCAAACCAAACATATCATAATATTCTAATTTGGACTATAATATTCAAACAAACTATACCATAATATTCTAATTTGAAAAATCTGAACTTAGATTACCATAATTAATATTCTAATAAAGAGTACAATATCTTAACCAAACATACCATATTTTTGTAATGAAGAATATAATATTTAAATAAAATATACTATAATATTCTAATTTTTAATTTATTATTCAAATTAAACATCCACAATATTCTAATTTAGAATACAATATCCCAATTGAACATACTATAATATTCTATTTTGTAATAAAGTATTCAAACCAAAATACCACAATATTTTAATATGGAATACAATATTCTACAAAACATACTAAAGTATTCTAATTTGAAATATTGAAACCAAATACACTACAATATTTAAATTTGGAATAGAGTATCCAAACCAAACATACGATAATTTTTTAATTTGTAATACAATATTCAAACTAAACATGCTACAGTATTCTAATTTGGAACACAATATCACAATATTCTAATTTGAAATATATAATATTATATTTTAGAATACAATAGGTGTATATGATAAAATAAATTTATAAAGTAAATATACAAATTAAAATTAAAATATAAGGTGTTAACAGATTTTTCAATGGGCGTACCGCGTAAATTATCCTAACAAGAATGTTGGCCCAGTTTACACATGCAGTCTAGTGTAACTGGGCTAGAAGGGGAGAAATTCAAAAATAGTCAGATTTACAAGTGGTCATTCAAAAATAGCCACAGTTCCAAAAGTAATCGAAATCTATCCACTTTTTGTGTAAAGATAAATCTGAACGAAAATATTGTTCAAAATCTAAAAAATACTGCAGCATAATATACTAAAATTTCAGTATAATATTCTAGAACTCCAGTATAAGAAGACTGGAATTCCAGTATACTATACTGGAGTTCCAGTATAATATACTGGACTTCCAGCATAATATACTGGAGTTCCAGTATAATAGATCGGCTCAGCATAATATGCTGAAAGTTCATGCACATGTGCTCCAATCTCCAATATGTTATGCTGAAACTTTCCGTGTTGCAGCAAAATAGTGACTATTTTTTAATGATTTTGCAAGCGCTGGCTATTTTTGAATGACCAGTCTGAAAACTAATTAGCCCGTGCCATTTTTAGGGCTAGAAGGCGAAAGTTTTGGCCCAATAGAATCACCATTGGGACAGTCCGCGTTCTCGCTAATAGGGCTGAATAATATTTTTCAGTGCAGATTAACGATCTCTAAGTTAGAGACTTATTTCAATACAACAATGCGTATACGTAATAATTTTGACCACAATAGTTTGCTCGGTACAACTCTTAATTTGGAGCTTCACTGCAAATAAACGAATATAAAGACGAAACTAGTAACTAACAATGAACTTCGTATCAAAAACTAGTGTAGCCAACAACCATAAAATACAAAGGTATCTGATTACAACATAAGTAACCAAGTAATTATATTTTGCCGCAAATCTCTCCTAGTCAACCTCTCATGACCAGTAATAAAACATTAGCCTATAGGACTCATCAAATTAATTAAGGATGTCGACCAACAGCTTTGCCACAGAGAAGAGCATTAGTAGGTATGTCATATTCATTAGCTAGACTTTGGGTTGGGTTGTAGACCCTAAGGTACACCTGTTGTCCAAGATATTGCCTATCCCACATTGCTGACCTCAAATTCCACATTCCTTGGTTGTCCAACGATACCAATATAGCAGTCCAAGATTTTGGATAAACCTGCAAGAACCATTCCATGTTCATGATTAGGACTATATATTCAGATAGAGTTAATTTCACGTATGGTCACTGAACCATTATAACAACAAAACTTATCCATCAGGGTAACTTTACTATTATAATAGGTAAACTTGTGTGACTTTACTATTATACTAAGTAAAGTTCAATTACTTTAATGTGACAAAAGATAGTTCACTGACTTTACTGTTGCAGTGGGTGACGTTCAATTACTTTTGAGAAACAGTTTTTGAGTTTTCTATTATAGTGGATAGTAGTTGAGTGATCATACTGAATTAACCCTTCACATTCATGGAACTGCTGCACTATAGTGGCTGAATTTGAAGTTTACCTGTGTAGTATGTCTAGTTGGAGCATCAACAAGATTGTACTTATTTCTACTTGCTTGTGTCCATGTGCCAGATCCAAAACTGCAGATTTTAGCAATAGGAAAGGATTAGAAAAGTCAGCCTCTTATATCACTGGGAGCAATGGAAAACTTTGAAGTATTAAGACATACCCGACGACCCAAAAGTCATAGCCATCAAGATGCCAAGATTGCATAGTAGCCTCATTGTTTTGGAAAACGATTTCGATGAAATCATGGTGAGAAGCTGGAAACACAGCTGTGGCTAGGTAAGGAGAACCATCAGAGGGAAAAGTTTGAATGGAGTTCAAGCTGAAGACTCCGGGGATGTTGAAATGATCAGCAAGTTTTAGTGGAGTATCAGGATTAACATAAGAGACCCTATTCACAGCATATCTCAGCTTCCCATTGATAAGAGGTGCAGAGTTAGCCAGCACAAAAGTCCTTGATATTGTAATTTTTCCATAGTGGAATGTACCCTGAGGATTTGGTCTAGCTGCATTTGCTGTCAGATTCCACCTTCAATTCAGAAAAATAGAGAATTAGGTCATTTGAGAACAATAAACAATCCTAGCTGTCAAGTGTCAACTATTCTTGAAATGCTTTATTTATCATATGCAATTTTTTTCTCATAATCATAGTGTCCGGACCATCTGGCGCATACCTCGACTAATTCGACAGATACCTGCTACCTCCCGCCGGCAAGGTTTTACCATTTGAGAACTATAAACAATCCTAATTGTAGAGTTTCAACTAGTCTTGTAATGTCTGAAGTGTCAAATGCAATAATGTGAATGTACATAGCAATTCTTGTGGATAAAAAGGTACCTGAATGTTCTGGCTTGCAACATAGACCAGTGCATTTGACCAGCGGGAGCAGATGGCATGGGTCCAGAAACAGACGCCTTAGAGTTAGAGTAGTGGAGAACTGCAGTAGCAGTAAGAACAGTCCTTGTGAACCTTGTGGAAGCGACGATGTAGTAGTCCTTTGGAGGCTGATCCAACGTAACAAGGACGGACATAGATTGACCAACATGGACATCAAGAGAATCATAGAGGCTCTGAATCACATGGGATCCTTCAACCTCGACGACTCTCATCTTGTGGCCCTGAATTCTGAAGTTAAAGGTATTTTTCAAACCTACATTAGAGATCCTGAACATGTATGTTTTTCCTGAAGATGGAAAAAAATAGTCGTTAATGAGTTGTTCTTCAACAGGATTAAATGGCTAGAACACATTCGATGATTAATGACAATTCAGTACGACCTTGATCGCCAGTGAAGGTAGACTGCTTCTGTCCGTTTATAAGCAGGCCACTTGGAAAAGGAAGAGACTTCCCTGAGTCCAATATTTGCCGCAATACCTGCAAAAACCAAAGGTTAAGATATTGAGGGCATTTTCAGCACACAATTTCGACAGCTATATTAATACAGTTTGAAAGAATGCAAGAAACAGGCAATAGAATTTACCTTATGGCTGCTCTTGTACCAATCACCAATAAGTAAACTGAAATCTCCAGCAGGTTTAGCATATGGAACTGGGATTACTGATCTTGCATATATGTTAAGTGCTCCGAAACCTCCAACAGCTCTGTGCAATTGAGTTGAAGGGAAGTATGTATAGCTTCCAATTTGGTCTTTCATTTGGAACTTGTAAGTGTAATTTGAATTTGGAGGAATGGGACAATTAGTTCCCAGAACTCCATCTTGCCATGAGTTCTTCCTTTGTTTGATTCCGTTCCTAAACAGTAAATACATGTAAGGCTATAGGTCTAACACTTGTTCTCAACAATTCTATGACTACAAAAGCAACAGCAGAGTCAAAAGAAACCAAAATACTACACTTTTCGAATAACATGACAACGACAACAACAACAACCACCCAGTGTAATCTGACAAGTGGAGTCCGGGGAGGGCAGTGTGTACGCAGACCTTACCCCTATCTATAGGAAGGGAGAGAGGCTACTTTCTGTAGACCCTCGGCTCAGGAAAGATAAAAGGAAGAAGCAACAACAAGCAAACCAATCAGAAAACTGAAGAGAAAATACAAGACTAACGCTAAGTGATGCAATCATAAACCAAGGTGAAATAAACAACAAGTAATAACAGAAATCTAAAGAACAAGAAAATGCAAAACTAACACTGAGTAATGCACTAAAGCTACTAGAACGCCCAAGGACAACGCTCGGCTACCTAACCCTCTACCTTAATTCTCAACCTCCACACATTCGTATCTAGGATCATGTCCTCAGTAAGCTGAAACATCGTTATGTCTTGCCTAATCACCTCTCCCCAATACTTGTTCGAATAACATGAATCGCATACAAAAAAGCTCAATGACTGAAATACATTTGGCAGAAGCAGTGTAGTTAACAAAACTTACTGCCAATAAGATAGTTATATGAGAAAAAAGTCTAGACCAAATTCAAACGAAGAGCAACATTATATAAGCATAAATAAAAGGAACTTTTTTTGGAAAAGAGACTCACCAAGTCAATAGAAGAGGCTCGTCCAACTTATTAATAAGGTTAAGGATTACATTCTCATTAGTGACAAGATCAAGTTTTGGACCAGGAAACTGACCATTGATCAGGATCACCTACAAGTTCAAACATATCAGAAAATTCAACTTCTAAATTAACCATACAGCTAGCAGTAGAAAATAGGAAACAAGAAAACAAACCTGCTGAGGAACACCAAGTGGAGAAGCAGTTCCATAAGTAGCAGTCCATGTAAAATATCTATAAGCATCCTCTGCTTTCACCACAGAGACACTCCAAAAACCCAAGATTCCACAAATCAAATAAAAAAGAGCAACTTTCTCCATTGCAGCAATGCTTAAAGAATCAACACTCAAATTCACCAATGCACATATATAAGTCCAATCCACAGAGTATCTAACAGAGAGAAGAAAATGGAAATATAGTGGGTATGAGCTGAAGTATTACTTCTTCTAAAAATAGAAAGAATGAACAAATGTATCACTGTCTAATAGATCTAGTGGAGGATTTGTGTAAAGCAGCGAATAAATTCCGACTAAGTTGCGGAAAAGAGCTTCGCTGGATAGGGCCTATATAATGCCAACTCTCATATTCGGCGCACTTCACGCGATTCCGCGTTATTATTATTACACATTAACCTCCCAATGTTTCTTTTTCTTTTACTTTTGGTTCACTTTTTTTCATTTTACTAGTTGTAAAGAAGCGTGGAAAGACAAGGTTAGTAGTAGTTGAAAGTTAAACCTCCCATAAATCTCGCCGTTTGTCCTGTCAATATAAACTACAGTAGTTTTTAAGGATTTAATGTAAAAATGTTTAAACTAGTACTCCCTCGGTCCCCGTCCACGTGACGGTGTTTGACTCGGAACAAAGTTTAAAAATTGTATACGGCTCGACTTCAACGTCCTAATCGTACCACGAGCTCGAGTTCGGGCAACTGGGATCAGATCTGGCTGAAAAATGCGCACCTCGGGGGTGCAAATCGGAGACCCAGCATACTCTATCTCGAGATAGTACCATCTCGAACACACTCAAGAAAGAGCGGGAATTTCTAAAGGCACAAAGGTCAAGGCATAAATTTCGGGATATATTCGTACAAATCCGTACTAGGTGATTATACAATTGTACCAGTAGAATTTTTTACTGTAAATAGAAATATACTTTATTTGGGGTTTCCCCTCCTGTATAAAGGGGACTCCAATCATTTGTAAGGATCATCTTATCACTGCAAAAAGAATATAATATCTTACTTTTCTCGTTTATTGCGCTTCAGAATTGTTCTTCAACTTTAAAGCTCTTACTTTATTGTTCTTGCTTTAATCATCTCTAATCCACCTCGAGGTCACCGAGAGCATCGAGCTCGAGGTCCCCGCTGCTCTAGTAACATTGGGTTGGCTCATCAGTCCTACTCATTTAAACGTTATATACTTGTTTATTAATTAGTAATGAACTAAACCGTAATTCAAATTTAACCGTTACTTATAGTTCTCGAGCTAAACAATTTGGCACCCACCGTGGGACTAAAGATAATAGTGATTATTTCAGTGCTAGCTTTTTGATAACACACGTTATTCTTCACACTTTTTCTTGTCAAAGATTCTTTGATTTCAAGCTAAAACATGTCGAACTCAGCGAACACACCAGTTCATGGTAATGAAGGCCTCGGATTCCACGGAAAAATGAAAATGCAGCAGCTTCAGGAGCCGGTATGCCACCTCTCAACCCTGGGGTAGCACCAGTTCCTAACCTAGTCGATGTTGGTTCACACATTGCTATAAACGTCGATTTGGGCACGGACGTCGGAGGAAGCGTGCGTGGAGAAGTTCAGCACAGTGGCCAAAGAACACAGGGTCGAGGAGATGGGGAAGTCAGTCTCCAAGTGATTTTCGAAATGTTACAAGCGCAACAGATTGTCATCGCTCAGTTGCAAAGCCAGCAAAGAACTCCGAGTGTGGTGGGACCAGAAATCACTCATTGTGTTGAACTAGTCCCGGAAAGGTCGAGAAACAATGGATCAGGAACTGACCCCACAATCATGAGAATGTTCGAAGAACTCACAAAGAGGATCGATTCGGGAGAGAAAAGGATCAAAAACAACGATAAAAAAAGTAAAAACGTACAACTCGAGGGTCGACCAAATACCAGGAGCACCTTCGGTTTTGAAAGGACTAGACTCGAAGAAATTTGTGCAAAAACCTTTCCCCCCGAGCGCGATCCCGAAGCCTATTCCGAAGAAGTTTCGCATGCCCGATATTCCCAAATACAACGGAACAACCGATCCCAACGAGCACATCACCACATACACTCGTGGTATAAAGGAAAATGATTTGGAGGACGACGAGATCGAGTCTGTTTTGCTAAAAAAGTTTGGGAAAACTCTATCCAAAGGGGCCATAATTTAGTACCATAACCTGCCCCCGAACTCTATTAATTCGTTTGCCATGTTGGCGGATTCGTTTGTAAAGGCACATGTTGTTTCCAAAAAGGTTGCAACAAGAAAGTCAGATGTATTCAAGATTAAACAAAGGGACAATGAGATGCTAAGGGAATTTGTATCTCAATTCCAGTTGGAACGAATGGAGTTGCCACCAGTCTCTGATGACTGGGCTGTTCAAGCCTTTACCCAGGGTTTGAATGAGCGGAGCTCGATAGCATCGAGATAGTTGAAACAAAACTTGATCGAGTATCCCGTCGTGACTTGGGTGGATGTGCACAACAGATACCAGTCGAAGATTAGGGTCAAATATGATTAGTTGGGGGGCCCCTCGGGCTCGGTCTATCTAAGAAGGTTAGCATTAAAAGATTCGAGAGAAGTAGACAGGGAATCGAGACCGAATAAAGAGAGGTATCAGTCGTACATCGAAGATCGGAGGAACATCTCGAGGCGTAACGTACCTCGGAATGATCGAAGAGCAGATCGAGGACAGAATGGTAGGGGGCTCATGAGTAAGACAGGGTTCGACGGGCACTCGGGACCGGCAGAGGCACCCCGATTATCAAAATATAATTTTAGCGTCGATGCCTCGGGTATCGTCTCGGCCATTGGGAAAATTAGAGATACCAGATGGCCTAAACCCATACAAAATGATCCTTCTCATAGGAATCCCAACCTAATGTGAAAGTATCACAACACACATGGGCACATGACCGAGGATTGCAGGCAACTAAGAGAGGAGGTAGCCCGATTATTCAATGAGGGGTATCTTCGAGAATTTCTCAGCGACAGGGCCAAAAACCATTTCAGAGAAAGAGATTCCAACAGGAAGAATGAAGCGGAGGAACCTCAACATGTTATTCACATGATCATCAGAGGAGTCGACATCCCACGGGGACCCATATTCAGACACACCAGAGTATCAATCACGAGGTAGAAGCGGACTCGGGACTACATGCCCGAAGACACCCTCACATTCAGTGAGGAAGACACCGAAGGTTTATCTCAGCCTCACAACGATGCACTGGTAATTTCTATTCTTTTAAATAAAGTTCAAGTTAAACGTGTTCTTGTGGATCCAGGTAGCTCGGCAAATATAATCAGGTCGAGGGTCGTGGAGCAGCTCGGGCTACTTGACCAAATCATACCAGCATCTCGAGTCTTGAATGGCTTCAACATGGAAAGTGAAACAACGAAGGGGGAAATCATCCTCCCAGTGAACGTGGACGGAACCATATAAGACACAAAATTTCATGTCATCGAAGGTGACATGAGGTATAATGCTTTGCTTGGAAGGCCGTGGATCCACAGCATGAGGGAAGTACCATCAACCCTCCATCAAATGATGAAGTTCCCAACAAAAGATGGCGTGAAAATTGTATATGGGAGCAACATGCAGCTAAGGAGATGTTTGCAGTCCATGACGTGACACCAGTATCGACGCCATCCACATCAGAAAAGTCGAACGACAAGAACAAACAGGTAGAAAAATAGCAATTACAGTCTATCTCCTCGGTTGAGCCCGAGGAATAGGTGGTCGAGGACGAAGAGGAAGATTTTCTTACCCCTCGAGCTTTCGTCGCCCCCAAGGAGTCAGATGCGATGAAGTCCCCGGTCGAGGAACTCGAGCAGGTGATATTAATCGAGTATCAGCCGGAAAGAAAGGTATACCTGGGGCCGGGATTAACCCCCGAACTCAGGAAAAAACTCATTCAATTCCTTATTGATAACATTGATTTCTTTGCTTGGTCCCACTTAGATATGACAGGGATCCCACTGGAGATAACCACTCATCGACTAAGCGTCGATCCCAGATTTAAACCGGTGAAACAAAAGAGCTCAGTCCGAGGTAAAGCACGCATTCATCAAAGACGAGGTAACCAAACTCCTTAATATAGGGTCCATTAGGGAAGTTAAGTATCCCGAGTGGCTAGCTAATGTAGTATTAGTCCCTAAAAAGGGAAACAAACTTAGAATGTGTATAGACACAAATATTTCAACAAATCATGCCCTAAAGACTCTTTCCCATTGCCCAACATCGATTGATTGATCGATGCCACGGCCGGCTACGAGATCCTTACTTTTCTCGATGCCTACTCCGGGTACAATCAAATTTGAATGAACCCGGAGGACCAGGAAAAGACTTCGTTTATCACAAAGTTTGGTACATATTGCTATAATGTAATGCCCTTCGGGCTAAAAAATGCAGGGGCTACATACCAACGCTTAGTTAATAAAATGTTCGAACATCAAACAGGTAAATATATGGAAGTTTATATTGATGACATGCTAGTTAATTCCCTGCGCGTAGAGGACCATTTGACTCATTTGCAGGCAACATTCGATATCCTAAGAAAATACAACATGAAACTCAACCCCGAGAAATGCGCTTTTGGAGTTAGCTCGGGCAAGTTCTTAGGACTCATGGTGTCGAACAGGGGGATCGAGATCAACCCTGAAAAAATCAAAGCCATCGAGGAAATCACCATCGTAAAAATTGTGAAAGTTGTGCAACTGCTAATCGGACGGATAGCTGCCCTAGGCCAATTTATCTCGAGATCATCGGATCGGAGTCATCATTTATTCTCCTTACTCAAGAAGAGGAACGACTTCGCATGGAGTCCGGAGTGTCAACAAGACTTAGAATAATTAAAACGGTATCTCTCGAGCCCACTCTTGCTTCATACTCCGAAGGAGGATGAAAAGTTCTACTTATATTTAGCCGTGTCCGAGGTAGAGGTAAGTGGCGTGTTGGTTCGAGAAGAACAAGGTATGCAATTTTCTGTTTATTATGTAAGTCGGACCCTAGGAGATGCTGAAGCCAGGTACCCGCACTTAGAAAAGTTAGCTCTTGCATTGGTAAGTGCATCTAGAAAATTAAAACCATATTTTCAATGTCATCCTATATATGTATTGACTACGTACCCGCTTCGAAATATCTTGCATAAGCCCGAATTATCGGGCCGATTGGCCAAATGGGCCATTGAACTTGGAGGGTATGATATTGGATATAAACCCCAAACGGCTATCAAGTCTCAAATTTTGGCAGACTTCGTGGCCAATTTCACGCCTGCCCTCGTACCCGAAATAAAAAAGGAACTCTTGCTAAAAACGGGTACATCGTCAGGGGTATGGACCCTCTTCACAGACGATGCCTCGAATGTGAAAGGGTCTGGGCTCGGTATAGTTTTAAAACCGCCTAGGGAAGCATCATTAGGCAATCTATCAAAACCTTGAAATTGACTAACAATGAGGCCGAGTATGAGGCCATGATTGCAGGTCTCGAACTAGCCAAGGGCCTGGGAGCAGAGGTCATTAAGGCCAAGTGTGACTCTCTTTTGGTAGTAAACCAAGTGAATGGGAGCTTCGAGGTTCGAGAACACATAATGCAAAAGTACTTGGACAAACTTCAAGTGACATTGCATCGCTTCAAGGAATGAACACTGGATCATGTAAATCGAGAACAGAATAGAGAGGCCGATGCACTCGCAAATTTGGGGTCGTCGGTCGAATAACATGAAATTGTCCTGGGGCCTGTCATCCAATTGTCAAGGTCGGTGGTCGAAGAAGGCCATGTGGAAATAAATTTAACAAGTTTGACATGGGATTGGAGGAATAAGTACGTTGAATACTTGAAGCACGGGAAGCTCCCCTCGGACCCAAAAGAGTCAAGTGCCTTACGAGCCAAAGCAGCTCGATTCTCACTCGATGAAAATGGAACATTATATATAAGAAACTTTGACGGACCACTAGCAATATGTTTGGGACCGGGGGACACCGATTATGTACTACGAGAAATCCACGAAGGCACTTGTAGGAATCACTTCGGTGCCGATTCTTTGGTTCGCAGGGTGATCAAAGCAGGGTATTATTGGGATAGCATGGAAAAATATAACAAGGAGTTCGTTCGAAGGTGTGATAAATGCCAAAGGTTCGCACTGATGATCCATCAGCCCGGTGAACAACTCCATTTGGTCCTACCCCCATGGCCATTCATAAAATGGGGGATGGACATCGTCGGCCCCCTACCAATGACGCCATGTAAAGCTAAATTTATTTTGTTTATGACTGACTACTTTTCAAAATGGGTAGAAGCAGAGGCCTTCAAAAAAATAAGAGAAAAAGAGGTCACCGACTTCATATGGGACCACATTGTATGTCGGTTCGGGATACCCGCCGAGATAGTATGCGACAATGGGAAGCACTTCATCAGAAGCAAAGTGACAAAATTCCTCGAGGATCATAAAATCAAAAGGATTCTATCAACGCCCTATCACCTTAAGAACAAATGGCTAGGCCGAGTCCACAAACAAAACCATCATTCAAAACTTGAAGAAAATGTTGGATAGTGCAAAGGGAAAATGGAGAGAAGTATTGCCCGAGGTGCTATGGGCATATCGAACGACGTCAAAGTCGAGAATGGGGGAAACCCCATTTTCTTTGGTATATGGGTCGGAAGCGTTGATTTCGGTTGAGGTCGGGGAACCTAGCGTCAGGTTTCAGCATGCCACCGAGGATTCGAACCACGAGGCCATGAACACTAGCTTCGAATTTCTAAATAAGAAACGTGAAGCTGCACTAGTTTGAGTGGCCGCACAAAAGCAAAGGATCGAGAGGTATTACAACAGAAGTGGCAAACCTTCGCCATTTTGGAGTCGGGGACTTGGTCCTAAGGAAAGTCACCCTCAACACTCAAGACCCAAACGAAGGGAAACTAGGCCCCAATTGGGAAGGACTGTACCGAGTCCTCGGAGTCATAGGAAAAGGATCCTACAAACTTATCACAATGGAAGGTGAACAACTACCAAACAATTGGAATATATCACTACTCAAACGATACTATTGTTGAGGTATGACCTTCTCCCCTTCTTCATTTATATTTAAGATTAACCCCTTGCAGATGTTCGGTTGAAGACATCGAAACACCCCTCAACTCGAAGACCTTGAGTTTTGAAATTTGAAGCATGCGTTGCACTCTTTTTCCCTTAGATCGGGTTTTACCAGCAAGGTCTTCAACGAGGTAACACTTATATGCTACCTAAGGGAAATTCAACAAGTATTCAAGGCTTATTTTCAATTAACCTCGAATACTGGGGGGGCATCACCCTTGGAGGTTGCATTTTTGAAGAAAACATTTCACACCAAAGAGGGCCTCGATAGGAGAACTTTGTAATGTGCCAAACGGTCAAATGAACCGTGTCCATGTAGAAAAATCGGGCCCCTGACGGCAAAACATGTTCGCGTGTATCAATTATTCAAAGAAGCATTCTTGTTATATCACATCACTTTGTGTTTCAAACAAGTCTACTATTATACGAACTTCACATTTATTCCACAATAAATGGCTCAAAGGCCAGAACGCAAATGCATCCCCATTACTCAGGGACTGTCATCGACAACCAACATGTCGAGTTATCAAGAACTTGAAATCATAAGACCTTAAAGAGGCATACTCGAACTCATAAGACCTCGAAGAGGCATCCCCTCGTATTGGGGGACTAAAGGCTACGACCATACTAAAAGGCTACAGCCATACTAAAGACTACGGTCATATAAAAAGGCTACGGCCGAAATAATGCGGCTCAAAAACGTCCGACTTCCACCATAAAACTAAAGGCCTTCAAACACTTCGAAAAACCGGTTAAATCAAGCCTCGACAAAAGAAAATGATCAAGGGCTTCGATAGAACCATCCCTTGAATAAATCAAAGGCTTCGATAATATCAGCCTTCGAAAAAACCTCAAGAGATCTTCGATTATCGATATACAACGAATTACAAACGAGGTCCCAATCGATCGAACCTTCGAAAAATCTAACGAGTATGAATACAAAAAACACATGCTAAGGCATACCAAAAATTTTCACTATGTCTTTTAGCCGGAAGGAGGGAAAAATTATAGCCACTTTAAAGGCCGAATTGGCCCTACCTAAAGAGCCTAAGGTCCAACCTAAAAGAGCCTAAGGGACAATTTAAACCTAGGGGTCAAGAGCATAAAAGCCGAAGCACATCATGCTCGAGACCTTATCTAGCTCAGACTCAAAAGTCCCTTCACCCCGAACTAACATCAAGCCAACTTAAAGATTAGCTCGAAGACCGAACCTTAAGTGGTGACCTATTATTGATCGTTGATCAAACACAAAACCTAAGGGTATTATATTCTAAGCCCAATAGGCGGATCGATTTTCTACAACACCAAATTTCATTTCACAAGTGAAGACAAAACGGAACTTAACACGAATCGAAGATGAAGCAAAAAAGTTCTGTATATTCAAAAGATGATTCAAAAGTACTACAAAACCCGCACATAGGGCCCTTACACTAAAAAAGAAGAAAAAAGAACTTAATCCACTTTCGGGGTCACTTGCTCGGAGGCAGTATCCACTGGAGCTACATCTTCAGTAGCCTCATCTTTGGGGCCCTTCTCCTCCTCCTCCTCAGGGACTTCACCTTCGTCTCCCTCACTCTCGGAGCCGTTGGCAGAATCCTCGTCGGTGGAGACCAATGCAGCTGCCTCTTCTTCCAGAACCTTTACCTTCTAGATTTCGGTGGAAAGGTCAAAGCCTTTAGCATGCACCTTCTCGAGAGTATGCCTTCGAGACTCCAGCTTAGCGTGATTGATGGCGTATGTTAGCTTGATCTCGGACGCAGCAAAGATCTCCTAAGCCCAAGCATTAGCAGCAGCAGCAGCATCGGTTCGATATGAGGTCACGAATGCATCAGCCTCGGACTTGACCTTAACTAATTTAGTGGTCGTCTCAGTGTGAAGCTCCTTAAACTTACGACTCTCCTCTTTTGCACTCTGAAGCTTATGCTCGGCCGAGGCCAGTTTTCCCGAGGAGTATCCTTCTCGGAGGCTAGACGGTCCATATTTTGCTTCCACCCGAGGGTTTCAGCCTCTTTGTTCTTAAGCTCCTCCCGAAGTTGCTCCACCAAGTCGGTATTCTGATGAAGCTGCAAAATATAAGCATTAGACACCAAAGAAAGTAGATACAAAGTAAGCCCACAAAAGTGATATTACCTGTTCGACGAGCTCGGCCGCTCTTGGAAAGCCTTCTCCGAACTTGCTCGAAGATCGTTGAGTTCCACCTCTCTTTTGGCATAGAGAGCCTTGAGTTCGTCCATCTTTGACATGAGCTTCCTGAGCTCATCTTCACAACGGGCAAGCTCAACCCGAGACTTGGAAAAAGCTCGTTCATAGAGCATCACGGCCTTATCACAAAGAAAGGGAGTCAGAAAGGCAAAAATCAAACTCCAAACATAATTGTTAAGGCAAATTTTACCTGCTTTTGAATCTTCTCAGCCTCTTCAAAGATGAACGAGGCGTCAAGGTTGGGGCCCTCTTCAATCCCGGCAAGGCATTCTCCGAAGATGTCGTTCTCCCCGTGGGATGTTCCCACATCGGGAGTCTTCATATCTTGGGCATCCCGTATTTGCCCCGCAGAGAACAACGGGCCTGGAGGAGAGTCGTCCACATCAATCACCCCGAATGGTTCAATCGAGGTGTTCTCCCACCTTCGAGGCACCTCAGGGTTGGGCTCTCCGAGTTCATCGATCAAGTGCCCTACGGGATAAGGTGCCTTCTTGTCACTGGTCGGCTCGAGGACTTTGCTCGAGCTCCCCTCAGAGACCTCCTCAGCTTGAGACTGAACCACATCAGCAGCCTTCGATTTAGCAGCCTTTGATGCATCGGTGCTTCCTCTTCTCCGAATCGCTAATGGGCGGTCATCATCTTTGCCCTCAGCATCATCTCTCTCTTCGTCCTCAGCACGAAGACGTTCGGCAATTTTCGGAGTTAAGACCACCATATCGACCTTAGACTTTCGAACCTTGGTTTTATTTGGCTTCCGAGAGTTTGTCGGTGACCCAATCTTCCTTTTCTTGTCTTTGGCGGGTTTTGGGGTTTCTTCCTCATCGGATGGGGGAGGCCTCATTGAAACAACGTTTCCGAGGCCTGCACGAATGCAAAATTAAGTTTTTTGTTGAAGAGTATTTCGCTAAGGTATTTAGATATGCAAATAATGAAAGCTCACCGTGGTTTTTGGCCTCCCATAGGCCTTTGGCCAATTCGCGCTTGACGCGCTCGGCGTAAATAGAAATGTACCTTATTTGGGGTTTTCTCTCCTATATAAAGGGGACCCCAATCATTTGTAAGGGTCATCTTATCACTGTAAAAAGAATATACTATCTTAATTTTCTCGTTTATTGCGCTTCAGAATTGTTCTTCAGCTTTAAAGCTCTTACTTTATTGTTCTTGCTTTAATCATCTCTAACCCGCCTCTAGGTCATCGAGAGGATCGAGCTCGAGGTCCCCGCTGCTCTAGTAACATCGGTTTGGCTCATCAGTCCTAATCATTTAAACTCTATATTACTTGTTTATTAATTAGTATTGAACTAGATCACGTATCTTTAAAACCACAAATCAAATTTAATTGTTACTTGTATTTTTCAAGGTAAACAAAAACGTTTAAAGACATTTGAAATTTGTGGTCTAAAGTAAGTTATAAATATTTGTGTGACTATAAATCATCTCATTAAGGATAAGATTTTAAGTTTAAAGTTATTGTATCTAAATAAAAAGGCATACACATAAATTAGGACAGAGGAAATAACTTATTTCAACATTTGACTATATGATCAAAAGTGGAGAAGCCTGAATTTTTATCTAGTTATAATTTTCGGTGAAGGGACTACCTTGGACAAAGGTGGCTATGCCATTGGTGATAGCAATTAGTAATAACTTTATTGATTGATGCTTATCGTAAAAATTTTATTTGTAACTATTTTACAAGTAACTTAATTATATAAATATTATTTGCATCGTTAATACACAAAATTTAAACTTAGTAAAACATATTTAATAAGGAAAAATAAAATTCAAGTTGAACAACAGTGGTTAAGAAAACATAGACTTAGAGTCGTAACATTGTAGTTTGAATTGCAATATCAAAATTTAAATTCTTGGACTTTATCTTCACTCTTTCTTTCCAATTGTATTTACTTCTTTTTCTTGCCTTTTTTTTTTTGATTTCTCACCAGTTTTTGGTATTAAGTTGGGGCCAGACTAATCCGAATTCGCACCAATAAGTTTCATATTAGGAGATAAAGCACTCCCTAACAAAGACGACTCCATATCAAGGGTTCGAAATCCTTATCGCTCCACCACAATTCTTGTCGGTTTCTTTTTCTTGCCTTTAATATGTGAAGTATGAATTTGACCAAAATAACAGGTATGTATACTATAAAGATAGTAGAGGTTGAGTTGGATCTGTAGTTTTATTGGGATTGTTGAGTGTTGAGAGATTTGAATACAGGAACGAGAGCCATCTGAAAAAATTTAAGGGCAGTAAGCAATACAGCATGTTATTTCTTTTAATTACCCAGGGGTGGTAGCCGCAATATTACCACTTGCTAATTTCTTTTCCCCTTTTCTTTTTTTTAAAACCTTTTTTCCTTGCTAGATTTTTTTTCTTTCTTTTAGTGTGGCTGAATATTCACAATTTAAATGATGTGGTCAGTTAATGGCTGAGGATCGATGTCAGCTTTCACATGCATATTTCATGGTCAGAATTCAGAATCCAAAGAGCTCAATCACCTTTTTTCTTTTTTAGAATTTTTCTCAATTTCTTCCAATAAATTTCTTCTTCTCTAAATATAGACTTAATTTTAAAGTCTGCCTACATATTACAGTTGTTGCAATTTTAGAGAAGAATTTTCGAATTTAAAATGGTTCTTGCAATTCAAGCGACCCTCTCTACGTGGAGGTGGTGAGCATATGGTACCATCAATTTGACATTAGCAAAGTCAAAACAATTAATGTCCTCTACAGTAGGAACGAACTGGCTGAGGGTTATGATGCGAGTAAAATAACAATCTCTCTTACTAATTAAGCATCCTATAACTTTCTACTTATGTTATTTAAAAGTATGAAATTCTCTACCCTAATCACTATTCTTTCATTATTTAAGTATTACTACTAAAGTAAGTTTAGGTTCCATTATTATTTGAACAATTGTCAACTTCTATATAAAGTAAATCTATCTGAAACCGTTTCTATTTAATACACCAAGTTTTATTTTAATAGCGAGCCTTGTTTTACCAAAAAAGTACAAGCCTTTTTTCTTAATCGGATTAATGTGTAAAATGGAGAGTAAATCCTAACCCAAGATTATAAGCTCTAGATCGAGGAGATATTGAATAAGATCAATCAAAAAAATGAAAGTTCGCGAAGTTGACAAGATCATGGAGGACACTTGAATGAGGGTAACGAGCTTACGCTCTTACAATCGCATTGTAATACATGATAAAGGAGAGCGAGAGAATGTCGTATTAACCATAACCAAAAGTCTCTTTATTGATTTCGTAGTGAAGGTTACAAAGATTTAGAACCAAGTCATGAACCTTCTCTCGAGCCCTTTTGAGGTTCCCCATAGAGTGTTCTGGGGAAAAAGAAGAAGAAGTGGATCGCCCCCCAGATTCACTCTCTTCTCCCGTATATATACCAGATGTTGCCCCTTACCCATCAGTCCTTAACCAGTATACTGTGCTCGGCCATTGGCACTTCAGGTCGACCTCCTTAGACACTATAGCGTACACTACGTCGTAAAGGCCTTCTGGCGAATCGACCTTGGCCATAGCCGTGATGCGCATTGTTATGGCGTCTTGTGCGCACAATCACGGCTTAACCACTTTCTTATCGTCCCCTCTTGGGTTTGTTCTCATGCTGTCAGATTTCGACCCATACAGTTAGTCCCTTCGCCTATTGTGGTCGCCCTTGGGCAAGCGCGGTGGGCGGACCTTGTCAATTCTGGCACAGAAATCTGAGCGTTTTGGGCGAGCATTTCCCTGAGGGGTGATGATGTGACGTTCTAAGAGAGTCGTCAGACCAGTGTGTCAGTTGAAATGACATTAAATTCGTCAGGTGTTATTATAGCACACGTTCGTTGAGCGTCACATCATTTCCCGTGCCTCTCCCGTTACTCTTTTTGAAAACGGCGGCGCTTCATTTCCTCAGACTGGCATTTTTGTGTCTCTACAAATAGGAGACTCTCATTCGAATATAGCATTACTCAAATCGTTCTCAGGAAGATCTTTGAAAGCACTTGCTCTTCCTTCCCTGTTTACACCTTTCAAAGCGCTGGCGATCCCTGTGACTGTCACCCTTCTTTCTTTATATCCACGATCTTTGCATTCATTTGAAATGGATTTTCCCTCTTCTAATCTTGACCCAGTTACCGGTGCTCCGGTGCCGGAAAATGTCGTGCCTTCCCTCGATGAGGGGACGAGTTTGGTGGAACACGAGCGTTTTTCGATGGTAGATGAGGTGGTTCCCCATTCGGGAAAGCCACAGACACACTTTAACAACGCCGCCGAAGATGAGCCTGCATCGGTGCTTTCCGCAATGGATGTTGCGGCACTCGCGACATTCAAAGTCAAATGGAGAATTCCTGAACATATCGAACTCGTTCCAGCGGGAGGCGATATAGTTCACCTACATCGCCCAGGGTACGGCGCATTCTACGCGTACCCTTTTATTATTGGGTACATGCTTCCTCTTCCCTCATTGGTGGCGGACTTCTGCCACTTCTACGAGGTGTGCCCGGCCCAGCTCACCCCATACATATACAAACTTTTCTTGATGCTCAACAAGTATGCGGAGCTGGCCAACCGTGGGGTTTCCCTTCAACACATGATGCATCTCTTCTTCCCCAGATTTCACAGGGGCACTATGTTGCATCTTCGTCATCGGGGTACTAAGATCCTGGTGGTCGAAATGGATGAGAATACCAATCACCATTTCTGGGAGAGTTTTTTCTACCTCCGCACAGAACATGTGGTGTCTAACCCTGTCGGGTTCCCTGAGACGTGGAATTTTGCTCGTGAGTCCTTTTTTTTTTACCTTTCCTTCTTTACAATGCTGATTGGTTGTTTATGTCTTGTGATTTCGTTGATTGACCGTTGTTTATTTTTCGTCCATTTCATTTGTTTTGTTGCAGCTGAGAGGCTACCCCCTCCGCAAGTTAGGGATATTCACGAATGGGTGAGCTCGATTATACCTCACATGGTGGGAATTCGCGAATGGGCACATTTCCACGAGAGGTTTGGTCGTAAACCTTATGCCGGTAAGTCACCTTGTCCTAGCCATAGTCGTTTATCTTCAGCCTTGTGTTTTTCTCTGCCTTGTGCTTACATTGGGTCGTGTGTCATATTTGACAGGTTGGAGAGGGGCGAGAAGGGCGAGGTCCCCTGCTCTTTCTTTCCATCATCCGGCTTCCTCTACTAGGTCCGCACTTTCGGCGGCTGCTGATGAGGGTACTCGGAATCAAATTACTGCACAGGTCGAGTCTGCATTCGAATCTGGTCGTACTGAGATTGTTCCTCGCTCAAACTCTCCGGCCTCCATGGTTCGCTCGCGCGGGAGAATCCTATCATGGCGTGGGCGAAGAGGCTCCGTCAAAGAGGCGGAGGATAACGTCAAAAAAAACGCCTTTGATTGATGTGCCCTTGAGGGGCGATCATGTAGGAACGGTGTCTGAAGCCGTGAGAGAGGTAGTCCAGGGATCGGAAGTGTTACCTGGGTCGAGAATGAAAGAGGTTGTAGTGGCATTGGGGCGGAGTTCGGCGACTGCCGCAATTATTCAGAATGGACCCTCTACGTCTCAGTAGGCTCGCACTTCTTCTCCAGCCGGCGAGAAATTGAAGGGTGTGGTAGTGGATGATTATGAGTCTGAATCGTATATTGACCCTGAGGATATGAGGTTGTTCGAAGAGGGCTTTACCAGGGTCGAGATGATGGCTGGTGGTCCCTCCCGTGTGCTTGAAATCCCGTAGGATGTTAACCTACTAGAGAACACGGCAGATTTGGTGGAGCAATTCGACCTTTTATGTTCTGCCGCCGAAAGCAGGTCTCTTCGGGATCTCAGCGACTCTGGCTTGTCGTGCGACGTGGTATGAATGGCTTTAAGGGTGAGAATCTTGCCTTTATTTCCTCTGCTTTGTGTCCTTCGTTTTCGCTGATTCTCTTCTTTTCTTTATAGACTTACATGTTGGATATTGAGAGCGCTCGTCAGGCCGAGATACGGTCCGAAGTCTTTCTGAAGATGGCAGAGAAATACCGTCGATATCGCAACCGGTGTAGAGAGATGCACATGCAGCTTAGAGAGAGTGGTAATACTCGGTCTCTTAGGGAGGAATTGGAGAAGAAGGACGAGGATCTCATGCAGTCTATCCGCAGATGTAGTGAGCTTGAGGGATTGATCACAGTCAAAGAAGAGGAGTGATGCGAGGCTAGAATGCATAGTTTAATATGTAATATACCTTACATTTGAGGTGCGTTAATGACAAAAATACACTTTTTATGTGCTTAATGGAAATTATTTCATGTGTAGGTGAATTGGAGATGGAAACGGAGCTAAAGGGATGCAAATACGTCGAAAATACGCAAAAGGAGACACCCGGGCGATAGCCGGGCGTTTGCCCCCTAAAGCCTGACCCTACCTGGCGTTAGGGGGTGTTTACCCCATAAGGCCAGGCA